>CAHIKZ030003301.1:0-187306 GCA_903632075.3 Acanthosepion pharaonis | reverse complement strand
CCCTTTTTATGAAAAATTTATTCAAAATTCATTCCTTTCTCTTTCATTTGGCATGAACATCAGTGAATAAAAGGAACTGCTAAATGGACCTTGATGGGGAATACGAAAGATATGCGTGAAAAACCCAATGTTGTCTGCTAAGTGTTGTTGTCATCACCGGGTCACAGGGTGTTAAAAACAAAACAAAACTCATCAAGCCATTGTTCAAACATAGGTTATCAAGCCCTAGTAATGTTGAACCCTTTTTTTTCACTATTTGCTTTTATCTGAGAGTGGTGGGTTTTATTACAACTTGTTCTAAGGTTTACCATTTATTGCTGGCTGGCTAGCTGACCTTTGACCTAGATGTCAAAGTCAATTAGGTTTATTTTCCTTATTGCTGCTATTTTTTGGAAAAAAAAAACTTTTCGTTTCTAGTGGTTAGGATAAATCTTTTGCCTTTTACTAAAGATTTACGTGGCCGGGTGTTAATTTTTTTTAACACTTGGCAGTCATATAATTGAAAATTACCAATAGATTTTGTCGCATTTTGAACCCATTGGAATGCTGATTTCCTTCAAAACTCTCAATTTTATGCCTGAAATAGTTTGATTATGATTTAGGGCTTTCTGATTTTTAAAAAAAAAAAAAAAGTTAATTTCCCATTAATGGGGGAAATATTTGTTTAGAACAAGAAAAAAAATGCAAAATTTTCACATTTTACCCACTGAAAAAAATTGAGTCATTTACACCAGCTAATTTTACTTTTAAATGAAAGAATATATCCTTTGCTTTCAGAAAATACCTAGTTTCATGGGGTTCAGATCAAAATTTTCCTTGATATTAGTTTACGTGATGATAAAACAGTCATTTTTCAATATTTTACCCCCTATAAAAGTATGAAAATCCATTTTTTGAGAGAAAATAAGCTGTGACAAAATGACTTGCCATTTTTGTGATGATTTTCACTTGGGAAAGAAAATTTTTACCATAGCAAACCTGAATTGACTATTTAAGTTCAGTGGGGCTATAGGAAACCTCAAACAGCTGTGCCCCGAAAAGTCCTAATGAAAAAGACGTTTTCCTTAAACTGGTAATTCAAACTGGTTTAATCAGGTTGGTCTTGGTGGCTGAACTGGCAGTGGCACACTTTGGCTCAAGAAAAAAAAAAATGATGGTAAAAAGGGATGCAGGTTCGATTCCTGTCAGAGGCACAAATTTTCTTTAGTAGGCCTTCTTGATCGAGGCCAGTTGTTTTTAATTTCACTGTTTAAGAAAAAAAACAGGGTAAGAAACTCAAACATGTGTGCACACTGAAAATAATGTTTATAGTATATGTCTTTAATCTTGCGAAAATGAAAAATATTGTCTTGAAGATAGACAATAGTGAACATTATCGATGAATTAGGACAGACTAAAGAACTGACAGATGCTCAATAACCAAAGTAAATATTTTTCTTAGTACAGTACTGAATAATATCAGCCCACTTATATGGCAGTGAATGCTGGATTGTCTTAGAGAACTGGAAAGCCTACCAGTATTCATCATTGGTGGCCACAATCTTAACAGCATAAGATACAAAGATGACACTGTGCTGATAGCAGACATGGAAAGAAAACTTTAAAACCTCCTACAGGAGATAGTGAAGGAGAGCAAGAAGAAGGGACTATGTATAAACTACAAGAAGACAGAATATATAATCAGCAAAATGATGAGCCTAAAATACGATTTACAGGTCAGAGATGCTAAAAATCAAGCATGTGCAGAAATTTAAATATCTGGGAAGTTTTCTGACAGAGGACAGTAAGTGTGATGCCAAGATCAGAAGATGCATTGGGATGGCCAAAGATGCAATCCAAAAGCTAAGCAGGGTATTAAGAGACAGGAAGATTTTGTTGGTAACAATGAAAAGAGTACTGAACTGCTACATGATATTATCCTCCTTTATAGCAGTAAATGTTGGATGGTCTCCTCAAAGATGAAGAGACTCAAGGCAGTAGAGGTGTGGTTCTATAGAAAGATGCTAAAGATACCATGGATTAAACATGTGAGCAACGATGAGGTTTTGGAGAGGACGCAAACAAAAAGGAAATTCATGCTTAACATCAGAAAGAGCAGCTGAAATTTCTGGAACATGTAATGAGAAAGGAGAGCTTGGAAAATCTGATACTCATAGGGCAGATAGATGGAAAGAGGGACAAAGGAAAGCAATATGTGACATACTTAATGGGCTTAAGCAAGTGGATGGCAGAACAAGGTCTGAGAGAGATAGCTAAAAGTCAAAGCTTATTGAGAGCTACAAAGGACAGGAGGAAACGGAGAGCCATGATTGCCTACGTCCTGAAGGGACACAACACATAAGAGAATAAAACAAACCAAAGCAATGTCAACTTTTTTAATTCTCATGGAACTCCTTCAACCTATTTTACTCCTGTTTCATCGATAACAAAGGCTAGAGTGCTGAACTGCTACGTGATATCTGTACTTCATTACAGCAACAAATGTCCTTAAAGATGAAGAAGAGACTTGAGGCAGCAGAGCTGTGGTTCTACAGAAGGATGCTGAGGATACCATGTAAGAAACATGTGAGCAACCATGAGGTTTTGGAGAGGATGCAAACAAAAAGGAAACTTATACTTAACAGGAAGAGGCAGCTGAAATTTCTGGAACACATAATGAGAAAAGAGGGCATGGAAAATCTGATACTCACAGGGCAGACTGGGGGAAAGAGGGACAAGGGAAAGCAATGTGTAAAATTAGGCTTGAGTAATTGGATGGTAGAACAGGGTCTGAGAGAGATAGTTAAAAGTCAAAGCTTATTGAGAGCTACAAGAGACAGGAGGAAATGGAGAGCCATGATCGCCTATGCCCTGAAGGGACACGGCACATAAAAGAAGAAATAACTCCCCATTCCACAAATTGAAACAATCATGTAATATGTATTTTTAGTTATGAATACATAATACCATGATCAGAAGATGAATAATTGATAGCAAAAAGGACAACCCAACATGCAAATTACAAATTGGGGATATCAAAATCAAACAAGTAGGACAATTGGAAAATGTTTAAACAATTTGGATAGCAAAAGATGCTTTCCAAAAGCTAAGCAAAGTATTAAGAAACAGTTCTCTTTTCCTTGTTTCTAACAAAAATTTTCCTGAATGTTATGTAGTATCAGTCGTCCTATATGGCAGTGAATGCTGGACAATCTCCTCAAAGATGAAGAAGAGACTTGAAGCAATAGAAATAAAGTGAGTATTGAACATATCAACCCTCATATATAACAGTAAATGCTGGGCAATATCCTTATGGAGGAAGAAGAGTCATTAAGTAACAGATGTGGTTCTACTGAAGGATGCTGAGAATACCATGGATTGTAAATGTAAGCAATGAAGTTTGAGAGGAAATAGAAAAAAAAAAAAAAAAAAAAACTTACTTTGCATTAGGAAGAGACAGTTGAAATTTCTAAGGCGCATAATGAGAAAAGAGGGTTTAGAATATTTGACACTCACTGGACAGGAAAGCAGCACATAACCTACTTAACGAGCTTGTTTAAATGGTTGGCAGAACAGCAATGAGGAGGGGTAGCAAAAACAATACAAAAAAACTAAGAGCTATGAACAGGAAATTGTGGAGAGCCATGATCCTGAAGGAACATGGTACATAGAAGAATGATACGAGTTATTGTCTTTCAGTAATATTACAATCCTAGTTGAATCCCCATCATATTCCACACTACTTCAAATAAAAGGTTAGGAAGGACCCTCCCCCATTAATACTGGATATTGTAATTGTTCATGGTGATTATAAATGTCTTGATTATGTCATTTACTTTTTGATTTACAAGTGATATTTATTTTAGTTGTTCAAAGTCCTCAAGTGATGTGGTTTCTGTTATCTGGTACAGTTCTTTGTGATACAGTAGCACTAGTCCACTATGAAGGGGGATATTTACCAAAAGTGGCAAGTTTCTTTTGCTCAAAGCCATTTTTAAACATTGAATAGAGAAAATGGTTGTATAAATTTGGTTTGATTTATTTTATTTTATGGCATAACACCTCAATGGGTTATTTAATGCTGTTTTGTAATGTCCACGGAAACGCTCGGTGCCGCTTTTGTAATGTCCACGCGAACGCCGGTGCCGCAAGAATAATGTCCACGGAAACGCCGGTGCCACTTTTTGTAATGTCCACGGAAACGCCGGTGCCACTTTTTGTAATGTCCACGGAAACGCCGGTAGTCACGAAAACGCCGTGCCACTTTTGTAATGTCCACGGAAACGCTCGGTGCCGCTTTTGTAATGTCCACGGAAACGCTCGGTGCCGCTTTTGTAATGTCCACGGAAACGCTCGGTGCCACTTTTGTAATGTCCACGGAAACGCTCGGTGCCACTTTTGTAATGTCCACGGAAACGCTCGGTGCCACTTTTGTAATGTCCACGGAAACGCTCGGTGCCACTTTTGTAATGTCCACGGAAAAAGCCGGGTGCCACTTTTGTAATGTCCACGGAAACGCCGGTGCCACTTTTTTTGTAATGTCCACGGAAACGCTCGAATATAGTAATGTCCACGGAAACGCTGGTGCCACTTTTGTAATGTCCACGGAAACGCCGGTGCCACTTTTTGTAATGTCCACGGAAACGCCGGTGCCACTTTTTTGTAATGTCCACGGAAACGCCGGTGCCACTTTTTGTAATGTCCACGGAAACGCTTCGGTGCCACTTTTGTAATGTCCACGGAAACGCTCGGTGCCACTTTTGTCCAAAGTCTCTACTATGAGCATTACGACAGATCACCAGATCAACCTGTGGTTGTATCTGCAATTACAGTTTGGACACAGATCAACTTCCAGTAACCATTCTATTCCTATATAACAGCTGACAAAAAATTTTAGGATAGGATTGTATGAATAGAATATGTATTCTTTGTAAGAAATCAGTTTGTAGATCAGGCTTCATTGGCATATTTTTGGCGAGTCAAATGTATTTTGCTGGTAACATTTTTACTATAAAAAAAATCTATTTTTATACTTTCATAGTTTTTTTTTATGGCAGTTTACGAGGTTAACTATTTGCCTGTAACTGAAACCTTAAAAGATGCTACCACCACATGTGAAAATGGACCTGGGATCAGCAGCAGCGATTTGACACTCCTCAAAACCTCCTGATCAGAGGCATTGTTGCCGGATGTTGTCTATAGTCATAACCTGCATGAAAGTTGTTTAATGCTTACAGTTTCGATATTTCTGAACAGGGTTGGCATCATTCCTGATATCTATATGAAAGTCAATCTGACAAGGCTATTTAAGAGCATGGCTTGAGTTTAATATCATATTTTAAATGAGTTTCTGTTCAGTACTTTACAAATCTTTTTGCTAAGTTTCAAAGTCTAGCAAAAGGGGGAAAAAGAATAAACTGTAGATGTTTGTTAATTGTTAATGCATTGATTTTGATTCTCACAGGGTGGCTCAATGTCTTTGCAGATCTTATTGGCTTTGTTATTTTTTAAAGTCTGATTCTTGTTTGCAGTTCATAAGCATGAAACACAAATAAATGGCAGTAAAATGAGCCCCTCGACGTTGATTGATATTGAACATAATTGCATTAGCGAAATGGCTTTTCAAAACTGCTTCATTTTGTGATGGCATCTTGAAGAGCTCTTTTAGTCTTTAGGTATTCAAAGAGAACTGTTAATCATCTCAGAGTTAAATCAATCAAGCATTAAGGAAGCTATTTACCATTCTCATCTCCCATCATTATTCTCAGACATTGTATGCTTACTGGTGCGTGTCCAGTTGTATTTCATCTTTCAGTAAGATCGATAAATATAGCTTCGTGCAAAGGATTCTTCATAACAAAAATAGAAATGTTATTTAGCTATAAACATAAGAGTACCTAATTATTTCATGATATAGAAAATTGTCCTTAATGGCATTTCTTGAGGGTAATGGCAGTCATTTGATGAGGTATATCTCCTTCTCCAAATTATGTGACCAATTCTAATGACTTATACTTAAAACAGAGAGCAACCCCTGATCTATACAGAGAAATAGTTTCAAATTCAGTCTTGGGTTTTTCACAGGTGTCTTTGTAGAAGCTAACAGACTAGTTGTTTTGTATGTTAGAATTTATGCTCATTTTCCATCACAGAAATATTTTGCAATTGCATTGTTTCAATTGTATGTCAAAACAATTGTTTTGTTTTTTATGATTTATCAACCTTTTGCAAGTTATTTACAGTCATAAAATTTTTAGATTGTAAGAATATTTTTTTTGAGGTAATGTTTTATGGATAAAACTCCTACTAATTAACCCATAGCTGGGGAGGAGAAGAGGTGGAATCCTACATTTTCTAAGGGTATTTGTACATTAGTGAATATAATGAACCTGACTGGAATTGGAACTGCTCTCTGATTTCCAATTCAGAGCCATGTTTTCATTAAACTTGGATGTGTATGTGGCATATAGCACCTGATATTCCCAAGTTGTCACCCATCTAGGCACTGACTAGGCTCAATATTCCTCAACTTTGGTGGTTGTATGAGAACTAGTGCTTCAATGGGATATGGCTGTAAGATTTTGCACAAACAAGCTGACGTTATCAATTCTTGTTTTACATAAATATTTGTTTTTTTTTATAATCATAAGTAACAATATCCAGAGTAAGTTACAAATTAAAATGTTATGTATTGATAGCCTCATCACTCCTACTTAATAACGAGGAAATATCTGTCTATATCTCTGAGATGAGGTATTATTATTTACATTATTTGGACAGTTATCCTTATCTTCATTGCCATATTCACAACGTTTTGGCCATTGTACACACCATCCTTCAGGTTAGATCCAGTTGCTAGACTCAAAGAGTTGTGAGTTCAGTACCAGTCTACAGCAGTTATGGACCAGAAAACTTGGAGGGTTGAGTTAAAGGGAAATAACCAAGATATCCGGAAGAGGCATGGCATGTAGAACTGGGACAATCTACCCCATTGGACAAAATAAAAGTTTGGATCGAAATTCCAGTGACCTGAAGATGAATTAGGAAGTCTATAGTTAGAGAGTATCGAAGGAACAAATGACTAGATTGGGAAGATAAGGAAGAAAAGGTTTATTACTCATACATAGGAGTTCAAAATTGTCGAGAATTGGGAAGGCCATAGTTAGAGAGAGTATCGAAGGAACATAAGACTAGATAGGAAAAACAAAGAGATGGCTTATTAAATACTCGTATATAGAACATAAATCTAGCAAGTAGCCACATTAGAGGAGGATGTGAGTAGGATTTGATTTGCTGAAGTATTTTTAAGTAGGAGTAGTCCATTGTCACAGTAGTAGGGAAGAGCAGGAGGTACGCTAAACCCTACTCTACAGCAACTTCTCAGAGATGGATGTTGATTTGTATGGTAGTTATCTAAGCATAGTTTAGATGTGGCACAAGGCCAAATATGTGGAGAACTCAGTGAGTATCAAACTCACTAGTCAGTAATAATTGATCTAGTGAGACAAGTTTGCTTAGCATTGCACCATGTCACAGTGCTCCAGTGTTTATTTGTGTACCTAAATTTTATAAAAGCTCTATCCCCAATACAGAGCATTCTTGCCCAGAAAATGTGCAAGGTATGCGTGTTTAAAATTTGCTACTTTTCTTTTTCAAATAATATTCTTTCCTTTTGTTTGTTTTATTCAATGTCTTCGCATTTAGATGATCCACTTTTCATTTTTATGAAGCCTACTCTTGTTTCTCTTGCAGCAACCGATTAATAATTTTGATTACAAATCCGTGGTGACGTTCGGGGGATGGAAAGACGACTTTATGCTTGTAGTCAACCAACTGATTGAGTCAGCACCCCACCATTACGAACACAGGACAGAAAAGATGCTGTTTACAATGCCAAAAGCTAAGGTAAACATACAACTTTTGTTCTTTTACTTATCAAAGAAAAGTACGTTTAGTAAATGTCAAGTTTGAGTATGGTAGCAAAGAAGTAAATGGTTAGTGATAAAGGGGGAAATGAACTATTACTGCTGGGGTAATGGTTTCACATCCCCAAGTGTTTTTAAATGCCTTACAATATGAGAAGTGTTTCATATTGAGCATCATTAACTGCAGGCTTGCCAGAATCTTCTTGATCTTCCAGATTAATGTTTCTACTTCTGGATCAAGCAAACAGTGCTCTTGCAGCACCATCTCCATAAATGTCAGATTTTTTACTATTTTTACCATTTTCGGGTGTGCATTGTGGTGTAATGTATAACATCTCAGGATGAATTGCAGAACCGAGTGGATTTTCAATAATAATAATAATTTGAAGGGGTTTGCTTTATATATATTTCACTAACTTGTATCTATCTATATATCTTTAATACAAGACTGCTAAGGAATTTTTATTAAGTATTTTATTATATTTTTCTTATCTGTGAACAAATGTTTTCCTTTCTGGATTATCCAAACGTTTCTTGATTCCTAAGCACTTTTGGCTAATTTATTATTTTCATGGATTTTAGGTAAACTATTATAGTAAATCGGAGAGCCAAGTTCAAATTCCATTCAGGTTCGTTACTGTAAGATTTAGTTGGATAAACAGACCAGTACTCAACTGTATTGCAAGTTGAGTCTGCTATAACAACTTGTGTTTGGACCAGTTGGTGAGTAGTTTATATAACAAGCTGGGACATTCCATTCTACTAGTCTATTCTCTAGGTTCTGATTGGCTGTTTGTTGTAGACACTGTGATCAATAAATATTCATTATTATGCTATGAGTGCTTGAGTACAGGGTCTGTATTGAGTTACAGCCTGCTTTCTTTTTGTCTGCCAACTGGATGCTAGTTGGGAACTTCCTTGTGAGGGGGGGTATCATTTTTGATTCTACAGTTACAGTCACTTACATGCAAATATATTTTGGGAAAGGTATGAATCTATCTCATCTCCAGCTATGGGTTGAATAGTAGGACAGACTGAATTTTATAACCTTGGTTAGCAACCAGTCTACCATAGAAAGAAATGGTACCCTACTGCAGGAAAGTCTTCTGCTTAGTCATGAATCAAAAGACATAATTGCTGAAGCATGTATAGCACTTGACCTGGAAGTGAACAGATACTAGACTTTCACTTCCAGGTCATCAGACTGGGATCAACACTGGCTGCTCGGTCAATGAATACCAAATGTTTTGATGTAAGGAAACTGCTAATATCATTATTGTTAGAGATGGGTTTAATAGCAGGACAGACTGGGTCCAATAGCCTTCATTGCCAACCAGTCTACTACAGAAGAAAATGGCTAGCTTCTAAGGGAAATGAATTGAAAGTGACATGATCACCCAAGCATATATTGCGTATGGCACTTGACTGTTTCCAGAAAAAGAAAAAAAAAAAAAGCATCTATCCCTTCTTACTGTTAAAGAAGAGATTTAAAATTCACACCACGTGTGCAAATATGATGTATACACATTCTAAAAGGTACCATTGTAATGCCTTTTTCTATATGATTCATATGATTTTATATCACATATGACAGAATTTATCACCTATTGAAAAATACTACAAACTAGAGAAGGTTGAATGGAAATAACAGCAGATTTGAATTTAAAACAATATTATTGATAACTCTCTCTTCCAATTTGCAGACTAATTACTATATTCTTAATATTTGATATAATCCAAAAATATGACAATGATAAAATCGGTCTATAACTATTTATAATGGGACTCATAATTTCCACAAAAGAGAATAGCAGATGGGATGGAATGGTTGAAAGACAATCAAAGATTTAGAAAAAGTTTCTAAAAATTCATATGCCAAAAATAAAAGTAATCCATAATAGTTTAAATTTTGAAATATTTAATTGCAATTATGAGGCAGGTCACACTGATAAAAGTTCTTTTAAGTGCCATAGATCAGTGATTCCCCATCAATCATTTATTTAAAACATACACTTCGTATGGGTTAAATATATTGACCAAGTAATTAAAGTTAAAATGGAAGTTTAAAAATTATGGACTTCATAACATTTCAGCTGTTTATTATTATCAAACATGACAAAAATGAAGACAACAGTTCAAACAATGTAAATAATATAGGTTAAATCTGTTCACTATTTACATTGTTCGAACTGTTGTCCTCATTTTTGTTGCCATATTTATTACAACGTTTCAGCCATGGTTGGAATGTCGAACTTAACCCTTTATTTCACTCTGGGGTAGACTGTTCTAGTTCCACGTGCCATGTTTAATGAATGTCAGTTATTAGTTATCTCCTGTTAATTCCCCTCTCCAAGTTCTCCATCTCCTTAACCAGGTATTGAACTCACACAAAAAGACATTGGTTAAATCCAGTGACAGGACCCATAGAGTGTGAGCTCAATACCTGGTTAAGGCAGCGGAGAACTTTCAGAGAGAAATTAATGGATGTCAATTATCTCATGTTAAACATGGCATGTGGAACTAGAACACTATACCCCATTGAGCGAAATAAAGGGTTTAGTTTGACATTCCAACCACCTGAAGAAGGCCGGAACATACAACGGCCAAAACATTGTAATATGTATGATGACAAAGATGAGGACAATAGTCCAAATAATGTAAATAATGTACATAATACCTCATCTCAGAAATATAGACATTTCAGCTGTTGTATGCTCTAGCCTTCTTCAGGTGATTGGAATTTCAAAATGAACCCAAAGAGTTGAGTTCAGTACTTGCCTATAGCTGTGGTGAACAAAAACACAAAATTGAGTTAAAGGACTATAACTGAGACATCCAGAAGAGGTATGGCATGTGGAACTACAAAAATCTACCCTGGTGGATGAAATAAAGGGTTCAGTTTGAAATTCCAAACACCTGAAGAAGGCTGGGCGTATAATGGCCAAAACATTGTTGTCCTCATAGTTATTGTAACGTTCACAGTCTGTCTATATTTCTGAGATGAGGCATCGAACCATACTCAAAAAGTCCTGCAAAAAGATTTAAAAGTGCAAGAAAAAAAATATTCTGACTGTATTCAGCAATGTTATCTTTCTACTGATGAGAGTGCTGGAATTAAGACGACTTGCTGTCACATGACTTCTACTTAAAGCCATATGATATACTCTAGTGAACACAATATAAATACAAATAATTCAGTGTTCCCTTGGTGATAGACAATAAAAAATATTTCATGTTCATGGAGATGAAATATTCCATAATTCTTTGCTACCATTTTGACCCCATGGAAGTAAAGACAAAGATGATCTGAATGGGAGAGAGATATTCAGGTTAGGACGGGGTGATCCGAGTCACCTTAACCTTACATTACACACACGTGCATACATTCTCTTCAAGACATGGTTATTTGAATAAGGGAAAAGATGAAAAATGCAATTATCAAGGTAAATCCTTACTGCTTCCCAAATATTTTTTGTGCACATTTCAACAAAACAATTCACTTAGCATATTTCCATGACATTATTTTTATACCAAAAATACTTGTGGGCTTTCATGGAAATGAAGACAGCCTTAAATGGCTTTCCTCTCTTGTGGGAATTCAACAAAGCTTATTACCAATATATATATATATATATATATATATATATATATATACTTTATATTCATTATGAAGAGAGCTCAATATCAGGGATAGAGTGTCTGTAGATACAGTGTACAGTCATACAGAATAAATAACAAATCAATACTGCCGGATATGACTTAACTGTAATGTAGCTGTAACACACACACTATCTATATATATATATATATATATAGTGTGCACACAAAAGGCTAAAAGATATAGAGATTTAACTTTTTGTTTTGATGACATAGCCGACATCAATTAGTATTTTAATTAAAATTACATCCATCTTATTTTGTATTAAAAGTAAAAGAGAATGCAATTTATTCAAGCAAAAATCTATAGAAAAATGGACTAATTTCGGAATCTATGCCCAGGATCATCATTTTATATATATATATATATATATAAATATATATATATATATATGAGAACAACAACAATGAACCAAAGTTGGTAAGAATGGTGATCCACTAAGATTTGATCAAACATTTCAATGTGATATGCAAGCAAAATGTTTAGAGATTATTAAAATAAAGTTCTAGGAGACAAATTTAAATCCTGTAAATTAGATCCTGTCAATGCAAAATGAACAAGCTGTTTTAGACTATTCAGTGTAATGGAAAGAACATGAAAAATTCCCAAAACTGTCAACATTGCCAAAGAAAAAGAAAAATGTAAAGCTGACACTTGTAGAAGTTGTTATAGGAATTTGGGGAATGGTCCTGAAGTGTCTTGCAAAAGACTGGAAAAAAAATTTAAGAAAGGATCAAAAGATAACAGAATTGCTGGATACAGCCAAAATGCAGTTTTAATTAGAAGAGAAACTAATATATTAAGGCTGAAATGTATAGAAAGTGCACTGATTTCAGAATCTATCAAATTTATGCTGTACTCCTTTCCTGCCAGAAATAATGCTGATGTAGTGTGGCATATTAAAAGAAAATTAGCCATAAAAGTAAAAACAAATGTAATAAAAAGCTGAGATGGCTAGGTTATGCATCGAGATACACTAGACATCAAAAAATGTCCTTATATCTTTAGCAATTTCAGAAGCTGTTAACCTTTCTATTTTTTTTTTATAGGAAAAAGAGAATTCCTATCTTTTACTTGTCAATTTCATTAATTTTTCTAAATCTTTATTTTTTATTTACACTTTCTTTCAGCTGATGTACATTTTCATACCCTAAAAAAAAATCACAAGCTTTAACATTAAATGTTTTACTTACAGCATTTATTCAGTGGTAGACGTTTGGGAGAATGTGTTTGCCAAAATGTAGTGGTTAAAAAATAACTCCAATACAAAAACTCATTTGAATGAATAAAATAAAAAAATTAAAATCACAAAAATATATGACGTGGGTGGTATCACTATGGTTTCTGGTTTTAAGCAAATGTGGTTGTCAATTTCTCTTCCACAAAATTCCTTTAGCATAATGGTTTCAAGTGGAGCAACAATATGAAAAAAAGACTTCTTTTGCTTGTAAAACAGGATTTTTTCTCATAATACCATAGTTGATACTGCTTTGTCTAATATGGTACTTATTTATTATATATTAGCGTTTCAATGAAATTTTAAATATCAAATTCCAAACAATGACCCATGAGAATCTCATCATGCAACAGGAAAGAGTGAATTACATGGTACCAGTAATAAAATGTAATCATGTGTCTGTCGATATTTGGGAAAGATTGCAGAGTTGGTACCCAGCATCCTGCCATGGACTTGTCTTTGGAGAAGTCCTCCACTGAGAGTTGCTATTGCTCATTCTACCTAGCTATATTTAAAACATGGGGAAGAGGTAGATGAATACAAAAATGAGATGCCAGGTCATGATCTATAACATTTCAATGTTGAATGTGAAATCAAATTCTTAATGTACCTTGTTATACTCAACTTCAATCACTTACCACTGGCATGATGTGTCTTTCCTATATATATATATATTTTGCAGTTGTTCAAATAAGCTTTCCTCCTTGGTACCTCATTCACATGAATGTAAACGTACTAGATTGGCAGTTAGGTCTCATAATTTTACTAGCTAGATGTAAATTCACCTGTGGAACTCTTTTCTGGTTTCCCTACCACCTACAAAAATTTAAATGCAACAGCAGTTGATTTTTTTTTCTTTACTGGAATCCTGTTTTTTTTAAATTTTTTTTTAAATTTTTTTATTCTTTTCTCTCTCACTAAATTCTAATTCAGCTTCAAGCAACCCATTCCATCTTAGTGACAGTATCGCCTTGCTTGAGTCGGGGGTGAAATGATAAAAGCAAAAAAACAGACACTTGCATTCACTTCTTCAAATATACAGTTTTACAATTTCATCTGTTAAAGTTTCTTGCATCAAACCTTTTTTTCAACCAAAAAATGTGTTTCTGCAAGCTTTTTGTGGAATATAGGTCTTCATCAAAAATTGTTGCTGTAGTTTCAATAGTAAGTGTATTTTTTTTTTTTTAGAGGCCTGTGATGCAAGAGTGCCAAAATAGATTATTGCCTTACAGAGCTAAACAGCTTCGTCGGCCATCTTAATATTTACCCAAAACGGGGAGAGGAAATTGATTACCGACATTCTCAAAGACATTCTGGTGAAGTGAGAGCAAATTGTTGCAACTGGACCTTGCTTGTCAATTCCACTCGATGTGTCCTTAAACATTAGGTCATTTCCACCTCCATTCTTTGAACAGCAATTGATTAGTTACTATTGTAGTTGCAATAAAACAGTTTATATAGACAGATTATCTAGAATGTATACGTGCATGATTCTCCACAGCTTCCAGTCTATTGTTGCTCTCAATCTTTGTAGCCTTGTGGCACATGTTCCATTTTATTATTAAACTGGTAAAGTAGGGTGCTCACTATTTTCTCTAGCTTTTGGTGTCTTGTCCAAGTGTTATAGCAACCTTTTTTCTTTTTATTAGTGATGTAATGTAAGTGACTATACTATAGGTAGTAACTACCTATAAGTAGCTGTAAGTCAAGGGACTACTGAGCCTATCTGAAATCTTTTTCGGCTGTGCTGGTCGAACTCTCTGCTTTTGGGCAGAGAAATCCGAACGACACTATACCAAAGGACAGTCTCGTTCAGGGAGGTAGACTGACCCGATCTCGTTTATGCGGGGTCTACGGGGATCTTTTGGCTGAGCCTACAGGCTCGGGAACCCAACATTAAATTAATTCAGCCCTGTGCCACATGTGACTGCATGCGGCAGTTGCTAGATACCCTAGCTGAAATCTTTTTCAGCTTTGCTGGTCGAACTATTTGCCTCCGAGCAGAGAGGATTCCCAGACGAGACTACCCTTCAGCATAGCCTCAATCTTGGGAACATGGGTTCTACAGGAATTTTTGGGTTTAGCTTACTCGGATTACCCATTTAAACTACATCCCACCTGTTCTGCTGGTAAATTTTGGCTGAGCCTACATACAACTCAGACTTTCTCAAGAACTACCCCTTCCACATTAAAACTACCTTGTACCAATAGTATCCTACCTAACCCTCCAATAGTAGCTTCAAATGCTGGTAAATATCAAGAACTACTAACCTTCCAATAGTAGCTCATCTGTTCCAATAGTAGCTCAAGAACTCAGACTTTCTCAAGAACTACCAACCTTCCAATAGTAGCTCAAGAACTACCAACCTTCCAATAGTAGCTCAAGAACTACCAACCTTCCAATAGTAGCTCAAGAACTACCAACCTTCCAATAGTAGCTCAAGAACTACCAACCTTCCAATAGTAGCTCAAGAACTACCAACCTTCCAATAGTAGCACTCACTACTGGATTGACTTGACAACCTTGTGCATAACTGTTACCTTTATTCTTATTGTAATGTTGTTTTTTTTTTTTACAATAAACCTTTACTTATTTGATCTACCTTGTTTTTCAAGTATATATTCCTATTAGCATGGAATATAACAATGAGCAACAGTTTCATTTTCCTCTTAGAAATTTTCCATACGATGTCCATAACATTTTGTTGGTAGAAACCGACAATTCTGAGAATATTATCACAAATGAAAAAAAAAAAAAAGAACATTCTATACAGTATAAGAGATCAGCTGTTATTCCATGGGTTTTCTTTTAGAATAATGTTTACCCTGTACAAGGCTCAACAGCCACTCAAGTTAGAGGGTTGCAGATTAAGACAAAGTAAAAGTTTATGGGGTTATGTAAGGTGGGGAAATAATGTGTTCAAGTTTAAGGTCAATTGGTTAGTGATCGAGAAACTCCCTCTTGAGAGTGGGTTTGGGTTTCTTTACTCCCTCCCTCTTCTCAAAAGCAGATAATCTTTCATTCACCACAATACCCTCCTCCAGACAATTTTCTTTGAGAGTTTAATGAAAACTATTTTTACGTTTTGGAAGAAAAAACAAATGGTTTTTAAATCTTGTCACTGTTTTGTTCCAATATTCTGAATCAAAATTAGTGTCTTCCATACACTGGTTTCTTTCCGGTTTTGAAATGTTCATTCAAAAAGAGCCAGGATTTTCACATGTCTCATTTTCATCATCCAATGTTTTGTGTTTTTTCCTTATTTCCAATCTACCCCGATAAAAAAAAAAAAAAAAAAAAAAAAAAAACTTTTGTTTCTTTTATATTCACTACCATGAAATACGTTCCCATTGTTTCTATTCACTCCTTCCAAACCGTTTGGTGGTTAATGGCCAAGGAGACCAAATTCAATTGTGCAGGTGGTGGGACTGCAATTTCAGGCATAGTCTCCATTTTTGTGTTTCTTTCCTCCTCCTCTCAAGAGCAGATAACCACCTTTTATACACCACAGAGTGGGTTTGGGTTTGTTGATTTTATGAAATATCAGAATCATTTTTTAGGATTATCTTTTAGTATTTGATAGGGGTTAGGCAACTATTGGTCATTTATTAATCAAGGTATTTACTTCGGATATAACCAGAGCAACCTAGACTCTGAGAACAGGGTCAACATTATATTCTGTTAAAGAAGATTAAACAGATGGTAAGCAAGTAGATCATTGTTTGTTTGTTTTCCACTCTCACTGGGTGTTTTAAGGTTGTGCCTGATAATAATCAAGATTTGTAAATATATACATCCATTTGAATGAAAAAACAAAAATCATTACAAATATTATTTTGTATATACTGAATGTTTTACTATATTTGACATTTTTTTACCACGTTTTACTTGTAAATGAAGAGAAATATAAAATGTTCAACTTTCTTTTTATCTTTTGACAGATTTTGGAGCTGACTTTATTGATAGCAAGTTACATCAATTATCGATTCCAACAGCCTTCCCCAGACGGTAGTGAGGACATCTAAACGTGTGTTGCTCTTGTCGTCTTCTTGTAAATAGTTCCCCGACTCGTCCATCAATCCTGGGGGCTTCCATCATCCATAACATCCTGGCTTGGTTTCACAGCTTCAGTAACGAATATAAATACAAATATTGAACAATAAAACGGAATTCCGTCGACTACCGAACTTGTTTGTTATTTAATTTGGTAAAAAAAATCAATTAATTACTTTGATTTTGCTTGTAGGGCAAAGAGTAACATGAGTAAGAACTGAAAACACCTGACAGTTGGAGAATAGAGGCGTCCATAAATGTGATTCATAAGAGAGAGAGCAAAAATCAAAGTCTCCTCTGTTCAGGGAGAGTTGGGTTCAGGGTTTGTTTTTTTTGTCATGTCAAATGAAAATCTTCAATAGATTTTTCCTTGATTCCGTTGCAGACATAAAAAGAAACCAAGTACTATTAATAAGTTCAGGGAATTAAGGAAACTCCTTTACCATTAGACTTAGAGCTACAGGGATTCTAGAAATGGTGGGGAAATAGATTTTAAATAAAGTAACATTTTTCATTACTAAATACACTGAACGCTTGGGTAATTATTCATGTGTGTGCAAACTCAAAATAACAAAAATTACAAAAAAAAAACAAAACAAAAATGGTTGACAAGAGGAGTTTGCAGAGGTTTGAGATGTGTGTGTGTATATGATATGAACAGACGGACAGAGATAGATGTAGGCTGATGATCTTTTCCTTATTTTCCAACCACCTCCCTTCTATAATCAAACAGATACCAAAATCAATTAACCACAGGCATTCCGACAGAATCCATATTTAACAAGACTACGAAACAGCCCTAAAATATGGTGGATTCCCAGCAACACTCACATACTCACCACAGAACACAAAAATGGCCAACAGGAAAAGAAATATATGGTTCAACCCACCGTACAGAAAAAGCATAAACGTAGGAAAAATATTCCTCAAACACTTCCTGGAATCAAGTACCCTACATAAAATATTCAACAAAAAAACCACATGAACAAATTAAACCCACATGTAACTGCAGAATAAGGAACGAATGTCCCTTAAACGGTAATTGTTTACAAAACAATGTAATATACCAAGCCATGATAAAATCACTAGATAGTGAAGAAAAAGTATACATAGGTGTAACTTAAGGACCCTGGAAACAAAGAAATTATACACACAAAACATCTTTCACAAATAGAAAGCATTCTTCTGTTCGCATATTTACTAAGTATATCTGGTAAATTAAATACAAAACGCACATCACACCAAAAACATCTTGGAAAATAAGGTAAAAAAATTATCAGCCTACAACAACCAATCCAAAACTTGCAAACTTTGATTGGAGGAAAAAATAGCTATCATTACCTTCCCAGACCAAAATAAAATATTAAATAAAAGATCCGAGCTCATCTCAAAATGCAGACATGAAAATAAATTTTTACTACGTTACTTAAAAACCGAAAACTGAAAAAACAAAAAACAAATCGGGTTAATTTATTTTACTTATTTTATTGTCAAACGATTTACCAAATCACACCTGTTAGAATAAATAATAAAAAAAAAATCAATGAACCCAAATAAATAAACAAATTAACAAACCATTATGACCAAAATATTACACTATAAAAATCAAACCAAAAATCGGACGAAAAACATAGCTATAACTGTTATATAACGATAAAAAATACTACATTACTTAAAAATCGAAAACCGAAAAGAGTAAATGAAAATATACAGTATAATAAATAATAAAAAAAAACAAGTAAAATAAATTCATCCAAATAAACAAACCTATCCCCATAAATCTATAAAGTAATAAACAATTTAAAAACTGCTCCCGACAAAATAGAATAAACAACAATCAACCCCCAAAATTGAATAAATAGCTTTATCTTCCTAAACCAAAACTATTAAATAAGCAATATAAACAAATTTTTACTACGTTAATAAAAACACCGATTAAAATAAAAATAGAAAAATAAATATATAAAAAACAAAAATAAATAATGACAAGCAAAATAATTTAACCCGAATAAATAAAATAAACTTCCAGCAAAATAACCGCCAAAATGGACTACCCACAATGCACCACTGACTTCAATGATCACTTATATATATATATATATATATATATATATATATATAGTTGATCATATCTCTTTATTTAGATCATTTATATTTAACTAAATATAAAATAATTCTACCCCTCCCATGCTGTATAAGGCCATCTCCTTAGCTCAACAAAAATGAACAAATGAAATAAAAAAAATCATTAAAACAGTCTCAAAAATCACTTATTCGACAATGAAGATGCAAGAATAAAGAAAGGAACATTTGACATTATAATGGGAAGCTTTGATGGTGCAAACACCTGTGAACTCATAGATATACATTTGCTACATGAAGTAAAATAATCAATAACAATGATACAATCCTCTACAGGGATGATGGTCTCATAATCTTAAGAAACCTTAACAAATACATATAAAACCAGAAAAACAAAGATTTTCAAAAATATGGGATTTGACAGATATAAAACCTAACCTAAGACTTTTTAGATATCACCTTCAACCTAAGAAAAAAGTACATAAAATGTGTGTACATGCAATGGTTTGTCATGGAGTTTTCTGAATGCGTTTTCCAAATCACCGTCAATAATCAAGCAGATACTACAATCAATTAACTGCAGGCTCTCTGACAATTATTCCAGTGAAACCATCTTCAGCAAAGCCAAGAAATATGATGTAACAACCCTAAAAGATAGTGGGTTCCCAGCAACACCCTTATACACATTACAAAAAACCAATAGACAAAGAAACACATGGTTCAACCCATTTTGCAACAAGTGTGACGGGTACACACCTGGCCCAGGGTCGAATCCTTTGGTTACGGCGCCAACTGTGACGTCGCTCCTCCTGGTCGCTCCTCCTGGTTCCAAGCGTGCCGCTCCAACCCCTTGGTTAGATGATCACCAGCCTCGCCTTTCCCAACTCGCTTCCAATACCTGGTTACTGAAGCAACTGTACTGATCTCCGGTCTGTCTACCCACGCTGTGTTTAGATCTTAGACAGACAGGACCAGCAGGGATTGGGCCGTATACAAGTTGAGTCCGACGGGGTGGCAAAACACAAATAAAAAAAAAAAACTCACGAGACAAAAATTTACTGATAAAAAAAAAAGGTGACAACCTTTTATATCTAATGTCCGTTACATAAAGAAAAATTGTTCTTATTTCCCGACCCGCTCTGTGGACTATGGCACCAAGCTTCTATCATACAACTTAAAGATTTCGAATTGCCTACTCTTTAGAATTATGTATGTCGGAGTGTGGTCTAGTTCGACACTGGGGCTAATTTCTGTCAATCATTCGCAGTTGATTCTTCTCTTCGACTTGAGTTGTATTTCTTCACTTCGATCTGGTTGGGTCGAATTCTGTTCTCGGCTTCAACTTCTTCTTCTTCTTCCGTCAAGCTTTTGCAACTTCTTCTTCCTTCCGTCCAGTAACTCTTTGGCCTTGTCTTCTTCGACTTGGCTGCAACTTCTCCGCGGCTTTCAAAACGAGTAATCTTCTTCTTCGTCGACTTAGATGGAACTTCTCTTGTCTTCGACTTGGGCTGGAAGGATTTCTTGCCGCAACTCATTCTCAGCCGCAACTCTCTGTCGTCCCGCGTTCAGGTGGTCTCTTCTCGCTGCCGTCCAGGGCTGAACTGATTTTTGTCGATTGGGGTCCTGCTTTTATTGACGCCGCAGCAAACCGGGGTGGTTCTGTCGGCGTCAGGGCTCTCTCGATAATCCCAAAAGTCGCATTAGTTCTGATTTCCCATTATCGCTATTATTTTCACCCCTACTTCCTCACAGTGCCCCCGGGGGGAAGACGCACACCCATCTCTCCCGGTCTCTCGCATGTCAGGTGACCGTTTTTGACCAATGGTTCTTGATCGAGCATTCTCCCTCCTCTTTCCGCATATCACGTGACCGCTTTCGGCTAATGAGACTGTGGTGGGACGCCTCCCGTCTCCAATCGGGCGTGGCTTACATCGTTCTTGTTCTAAAAAAAAAAAAAAATCTAATTTGGCCTTTTTCGCACGTACGAAAAATGATAATCTTGGCTTTTTCTCACCTGGGTTCTGTCAAAACAGCCTGCCGCTAATTAGATGTGACTTCAGGAAAAATATTGGCGCTATCTGTGAGCCGAGACAATCGTTTTTTCACCTCTTTGTTTTTGGTCAGACCTGATAGTCAAAAATCTTAATTATCTGAATTGAAAATGTCTCCACTTCATCATCGTGGGGTTCCAATCCTTAACAGGTCAGAATCTGTATACAGTTCCACCGGTCACCCCTCAACCCAAAAAACACCTTTCCTCGATTAAAATTTCGTTTCCATTGTTCTAAAAAAAATTCCCTTTCTCCAAATTGATAATGAGTCTTTTCTACGCAAAAAGTCGGTCATGTGCTTCGACCGATATTTTTATTATCAATACACTTATCAAGCATGGTCCTTCCACTCTCTAAATGACTTTCCTTCTAAATAACAAATACCTATTGTCTTTTTAAATTCGGCCAACATGTTGGCCAAGATATCTTTCTGACACCTGTTTTTTCACTAATGACTGGGTCATGCATCATCCATCTCTTTCTTTTTTTTTTTTCTTCCTCTTTCTTTTTCTTTTTTCTTTTAGGATCGTCTAAGTACAACTTAGTGAATTATTTTCAACTCAATTATTCTTCGTCTAAAAAAAAACTAACAACCTGTTTAATAAACCGAGTAAAAAAAAAAATTAAATCATATTTCTATGAATATTTCTAATAATGCAAGGTGCCACACAAGAACGTAAAAACAAAAATAGGAAAAATATTAATTTGACTCAGACCAAAACACTTCTCTGCATAAAGCACACTTCACAGGACATTCAACAAAAATATAGCAGAAATCAGATTCAGTTGCATTGAGAGCATGCCACGAATAATAAAAAATACAACAGAAAAACAATCAACAAACCACCTGAACAAATCAAACTCACGTGTAACTGCAGAGCAAAGAACGAATGTCTCAAACAGCAATTGCTTGCAGAAAAATGTAATATACGAAGCCACTGTAAAATCAGCAGATACCGAAAATATACTAAAAGGACCCTGGAAACAGAAACTAGACGCACAAAACATCTTTACAAATAGTAAATATGTGAACTGCACAATACATATTCCCACTCAGTGGCCCTTAGAATAATGCAATAGACTAACCAAAATGCAATGCTAACCTATATATATATATATATATGTGAATAGTAGAGTAAAAACAACGGATATAACCTGACAATTGAAGTCAACACCCAATTGCGACAGTCGGTTTCATGCTAAACGCAGTGTACATATATATATATATATATATATATATATATATATATATATATATATATACACACACACATTAGTGTTACACAGGTGGGCTCTGTGGATGTTGAATAAACACAAATGTACCTGAGCAAGCGTCTATAATAGGGATTGGCTAGCCGTCCTAGTAGACGGATATCCTCGAATACGAGTGGCCAGCTATATATATATATATATATATATATATATAAACACATATCACATATATATATATACCTACGTTTGTACTGCAACTTAAAGTTTCATGGTTTACCAAGTCGTCAGGCACAAATGGCAAATGAACCACTTATTACAGTTGATTTTTTTTAAATACTGGGTCTAATGAGAGGAACGCTAAATTATACGCAGATTCAAAGCTCAAAGTTAATATAAATCCATCATATCATTCGGGTGTAATATATTTAGAATTTACACTAACTTTTATATATTTTGACATTACCCACTGGCAATCCCTTTGATCAAAATGAAATATACTTATCCAATGCCCTGGGTAATGCAGTTTCAGAAAATACGTCGTTATGGGGGAGTTCTATAACAGGCAACTATATATATAAATAACTGATTGAGGAATATTTTAGCAAATGACACGTTAGTCATATCCGTTAATTAACAGTTAATACTAGGAATCAATTTTTGTGTGAATTTCTCGGATGAGGAGTTATTATTTACACTGTTTATATTCAGACTATTGTTCTATCTTTGTTGTTTTTATCACAACGTTTCGGTCGCTGTGTCCTCTGACCTTCCTCAGGTGCATATCAATCTGGATAACCTACGGGACAATGGTCTTGTCGGTAAAAGTGTTGGTTTATTAGTTTGGTGACGTAATGATTGTGGGTTCAATCCCTAGGTCGGGCAGTGTGTACTTGCAATCAGCGGGAACGGACGAAAAATAACTGAACTCTACAGAAAAAAATAACAAGATGATATATCCCTAGACACGCGCAGTGGAACGAGAATAGTCTACCCCCGTAAATTAAATAAAGGGTTCAGTTGAGAATTCCCGGTAGGTGTAGATCGATTTGCATTGAACGCTTGGGTAATTCACGCATGTGCAAATCAAAATAACAACAATTGAAGTGCTAAGAAAAAAAACAAAACAAAACAAAAAACGAAAACGGTTGACAAGGGGAGTTTGGTATATACAGAGTCTCTCTCTCTCTCTATATATATATATATATATATATAGAAAGAGATGACAACATATGACATATATATATATATATATATATATATATATAAATATGATACAGACAGAGACTGACAAGTATATATATATATATATATATATATATATATATATATGATACGAACAGAGACTGATAAGTGTGTATGTATATATATATATATATATAAATATGATACGGACAGAGATTGATAGGTATATATAATATGAACAGATGGCTATGATGATCTTTCAAAGTTTGAATGATCAATTCTTTAAGAGCATACTAGAAAGTTTGAACAGGTTTTGCTTTTAGATGTTAACCAATGAATGTGTATTGCAGAATCTGGTATTAATTGCAAAAATTCAATATTAATTCTACGTTTCTACCTATATTCTATCAAAGTTCACCAACATAAAAAATGATTTAGTGTGATTAGTTGCAAAGAGTATACTGGAGGTTGTATTTGAAGCGGAGGAAACATTCTCCTGCGTTACCTGAGCCCGTCTTGGAGACGGCGGATCATATATGAGGTGAGCTTTGGTGATCTCAATCCCTACGTTCAGCATGACAGGCCTACCAGAGTTGGAATTACATCAACAAAGATTCCATCGATAAAAACGGAATATTTGGTAAGGCTATACCATCTGTACCTCTGGAGGATAAAAAGGCAATGTCTATGGAAAATAACGCATTCCCATTTAAATAGGAATGCGTTATGGGGCATATCAATCTGGGACAATGACTTCGTGGGTAAAAATGTTGGTTTATTGGTGACGTAGTGATTGTGAGTTCAATCTCTGGGTCGGACAGTGGGAACGAGCGAGCAATAACTGAATACTACTAAATTAGAATAAGAACAAGATTAGATATCCCTAGACATGTGCAGTGGAACGAGAATAGTCTATACTCGTAAATTAAATAAAGGGTTCAGTTCAGAATTCCTCGTAGTCTATCCAGATCTATTTGCACCCAAACATGGCCGCATTTCGTGATCCTCCATTTTATACTTTTATTGAATAGAATGTAATCAATATACTTTGGTAACATGTTTTCCTGCGTACGTGCTCATGGGATTGAAAGCCTCATATGTATTCATTCGCATATAAGGGGAGCAAGTAGACTCAGTTGAGCTTATCTTTTTGTGGTCAAACCACAGCCAAGGTCCTCAAACTTGAAAGCTTGTCTTGGTCACAGACAAATAGCCGTTGATTCTGTCGGAAGAACCCTCCAATTTAGCCGTTAACTTTAATCTCGGAAGGTCTCAGCCCAACAATGCCATGTCATCACTGCAGTCGCTGCAGTCATAAGCTATGGAGCACAGCAAACACCGAGGCGGTGTACCGGTTAGCAAGCTTGTCTCGCTAGAACATTTACGACTGAATAGTGAGTTCGAACCTCACTGGGTGCCCCATACTTTCGGCCTTGTGCCACATCTAAGCTACGCTTGGAATAGTACTAGTACCTTAGTAAACATTATCAGTTGCAGCCTGGAGGATATAAAAACAGGTGAACCCTTAAATAACTACCTGCTTTTCCCCCATTCCATAAACTTTTCACACTGAAGAAAATAAGGGGCTGTGGACATTTCCCCCACAAACACAGAATATACAACGAAGTTGTTAATGAATGGGATTTGCCTATTTTATTTCTAAGTAAAGGAACTCTTAAACTTTCCTTTTATTAAATAAATGTTATCTTGCATTGCAAGTCAATCGGTCTCTTATTTTGTGCATGTACCTTTTCTCTGCCATTATTCCATGTAAAATGGTGGACACTCCCGTACTATTCGACGTATGAGGGTCAAGCAGCTCAGTTCCTAGGAACCGACAGCCAGACACCAACACATTGCGGTTGGTTCTGCACATAGCTTTCACCATTATAATCAAATCATCTTTTTGAGAGACCGAACAGAGATACTACGTGGTTTTGAATTCATAGTTGTCCTTCTCCTAGACCAGTTGCCATCCAAGGCTATAGAACCCAGTCTGTCCTGCTATTTACCCATAGCTGGAGAGAGAAGAGGATTCATAGCTTTCCCAAGAGTATTAGCATGTAATGTATTCGACTGAAATTCGAACTTAGCTCTCCGATTTCTCAATCCGAGCCGCTAACCACTACCCCACCGTGCCTCCGTTGTAAAATATTCTCGTAGAAAATCTTACGTTAATTACAAAAGTAGCCAACACACTAATACCACTAAAAGGTACTTCGCCCCTTTTGGCAGGTCTTGTTTTTAACGTTACTGAATGTTTAACAACCTCCCTTCACCAGAATAGCCTGGTGTGGGAACCGGTTTAGATAACCGGTGATCAACCATGCGGCAGATGCTACTGGGTTACATGCTACCAGCAGCATCCGTAAGGTAACCTGGTGTAGGTTAGCATTTTAATAATTTCGAAAACTTTAGTACTGTTTTTTTGTTGTTGCCTGGGGATATTCAAACAAACAATTCTTTAAAAATGTCTTTCACATTATAATTCCATATTCTTTTGTATCTGTCTATATTTCCGAGATGAGGTTCTTTCGTATCTGTCTATATTTCCGAGATGAGGTATTATGTACATTATTTACATTATTCGGACTATTTTCGCCATATTTATTAAAGCGTTTCGGCCGTTATACGCTCCGGCCTTCTTCAGGTAGTTGGAATGTCGAACTTAACCCTTTATTTTGCTCACTAGACTGTTCTCGTTCCACGTGCTATGTCAGTTATCAGTTATCTCTTGTTAACCCACCTCTGAAAGTTCTCCACTGCCTTAACTGGGTATTGAACTCACGCTCTTTGGGTCCCGTCACTGGATCTAACTAACGCCTTTATCAACTGCGCCATGTGTCCCTTTTCCGCTTATTTATTTAGATAGATATTCTTAATGTTCTTTTCTTATTGAAATAATGCATTTAAAAAAAAAAAAAAATTACAGAATTTTTGAAAATCTTTCATTTGCCAACATCAAACACCATGAAATACGACCCCTGAATGGTCATATCCAGTGGGATTTTAAAGTCACTAAGATCTATTTCTTAAAAAAAAAAATAGACTATGTTGGAGAGAAAAAAGAAACATTTATAACTAACATTAAAGTCATATCCCGTGTTAGCTACCGCGGGGGCCTAAACTAAAGGTAAATCTGCTCCAGCTTAAGAAAAAAAAGCAGCAATGATAATTTTAAAGGAATAACTTTGAATTCCTCAATTCACTTCATGGAACTTCAAAACCTCACTTTAACACTGATTCGGGCTAGAATTCCAATTCCGGTCAAAAGACCGATTTTTGTCGAAAATGAAGTTCTTCAAATCACAAACTCTGCAAAACTTCAAAACCTCGTGTCATGAAACCTCTCACTAACTCTGATTCCTTGGCATTTTGAAGAAATAAGATTTCCTCAAAGTTTTGGAGATATTCTAAAGTGAATTTAAAACCAAAAAAAATTAAATTCAAAGTTTTTGTGTTACTTTAAACTCAATATAAATTAAAAACTTTTCAAATCACTAATTTTTTTTTCAGTTATTTTAAAATTTGTACTTTTAACTGCTCCCTCTTCATCCGAACACAAATCTCAATGCTGGATGTTCAAACGCCAGATGAAAGGCAAATTATCAATTCCAGGATCATCCGGGTTCAAAAAGGTATATTTATGTAGAGCAAGTGTGGTCCGAGTTAGTGGAGTTTCAGACACACGGACGGACAGTATTTTCCGTTTATTTAGATAGAAAATCGATATTCTTAAATATTTCCCGCTTCCTTGGACAATCATTTCATGTAACATGTTAATACACACGAATCTTATTTCACTTATCAGTTTCTTTCACTAAAAAAGATTTTTGATTCAAGCATTACCAGACCCCAAAATTGATCCCAATTCCTTTGGAGACCAGATATGCTTTAACCAACAATTTAATCCACTAGGCCATGTGTCTTTGACAATCCAGTTGCTTAAACCATTTGTGGTTCTCTGACAGTTGAGTCCAATCCCTAGATAAACTAGTAAAAGAAAATCACAACAAGAAACACAAAGATGAATAAGACTGATTATAAAATATGAAATATCCCTTAAGCATGAAAAGCAGAATGAGAATTTATCCCCGTGCAGTGAATAAAAAGCAAAGTTAAAAAGTAAAAATGCCCCTGAAGAAGGCCAGAAGTCGGATGAACGAAACGTTGTGAGTAACAACCAAGATGAATTTGCTGGCTAATATAAATTAGAGACAAATGCTAAAATTATTCAAATCCTCGTAAAATAACCTGACAAACATTTTTGTCACTAGTTTTTCGTGACTTCGAAACTTTTTATTGCATAGTAAGTTAAAGTAATGCATCGCTTCATCAAATCTGTGACCATTGTTGAAAACAGTTATTTTGTTGAAAGGGAAGACGTGTATGTCAGTATAGTCAAAATTGAGTCTGGGTTCAAACAGAGCATAAAAAGCAATTTAATGAGAGAAAATATATCATCGGTCACTAGGATGCCGTAGGAGTTACAGAGGATTCATTCTAGCTGAATACCTTCACCAAGTGAGCGTGTGTGTGTATATATATATATATATATATATATATATATATATATATATATAATGTGTGTGAAGCAATCCCTCTTTAATACATGTTTCCTTGAACAAGATTGACACGGTACTTTTTAGTTTGTATGTTTTTTTTTTTGTATATATGTACAAGTGTATTCTGTTCCGGGATTATTCGGCTATTAACCATTTTCAATGATTATTTTTTATACTACTATAAAAAGATAGAAAAGTTGCTGAACGTAGACATATTCATAATAAGGCCAGTAAATTGTGCCAGTGTTCATAAATAATGTTATTAAGGATTGGTTTCCACTTCTTTTTATAATAAAAAACTTCCAACATTTTTAAACAATTTTTGAAGGAGGAGATATGTATCACATTCTTATGATCAACGTGCAATGGTGTTTCTAACAATTATTTATGTGGCATCGAAATTCATAAATAATGTTGGTCTGGTTTAGTTTTGATTTTGCCAGCGAAGTGTTATTTCTGATAAGATTTATTTTTTAAATAGGTATCATCCCAAGCAACGCCGTATAGCCACTAGCACGCAATGGGTTACAAGGTGTAGAAGAATTAAGAACAGAAACATTAATAATGAGCAGAAAGAGGAAAGAGCAATCAGGAGGACAGTAGTTAGAAATTGGTATTGCATTTAAATTCTTGCAGACTAAGTTGGTTGGAAAACATGGAGCCAGAAGGCAGTTCCACAAGCGAGAAGTACGAGAAAAACTTAGTATAGAAGTTAGGGTCACATCTATACAGCCCAACTGTTGTTTCTATTTTATATCATTTGCATTCTTTATGCAATTTTTACTTACTGGCTTTTCCTTTCTCAATGTTTCTTGATTGTGATTTTCTTCCTGTTCATATTTTTTTTAAAAAATCAGTGTCACCCCAAGCAATGCCGTATAGCCACTAGCACGCAGTGGGTTACAGAGTGTGGAGAAATTAGGAACAGAAACATTAACGAGGAGAAAGAGAAAAGGGGCAATCAGGAGGGCAGTAGATAGCCATTGACATTCTTATATTAGATAATTTCTTATTTTTGGTGATACATTTTTTTATAAAGTTCCTTAAAGCGAATTGAAGCCGAGAGACCAGGATAGGACTAAAGACATTGCATATTCTTTGGATTTTATCAATGGTTACTTCTAAAGATAATAGGTTTCCATTCAAGGCTATAAACTGGATTATGATTAAAGTTTTCCTGAGGCAGACTAACTCAACCTACTCGATAGGTCACCGTGATCGTAATACTAATTTTGACTATTTTTAAACACTTTTTCAAGTGGGGGGTCCCTATCATATTTGTGTTATCGACGAGTATGTCGTGTATTAAAGAAATATGGCGCCAGTCGTTTTGACAGACGAGTGGTGGTGAGTCTAATTGTTTATGGGTTTCTTTTCGTCGGGAACACAGTTCCCTATATGGCATCTTAATTCATAATGTTAGTTTGGTGTAGTAATGATTTTTGCCGGCGAGATTTTATTTCTGATAAGGTTGATTGTTTTTTTTATCTTTTTTTAAAAATAGTAATTAGATGTTTTTACTTTGTTCAACAGGAGTGGTACATTTTGTTATGATTCTAGAAAATGAATTCCTCCCGTTTATTTTTAATTATTATTTTTTGTACGTAGCTGGTTACGATAAAATATATTCATTTGTGCAAAGAAGGTTCCACTCGGATGGCTTCTGTAACTGCAGCTGTAGAAAATGCAGAAGTTGCTGAAAACAGACATTCTTAATTTCCGAATACAGCCAGTACACTGGCAATGTGTTCATAATTGTTATTAAGGGTTGTTTTGTTTGTTTTTTTAGAAGAAATTCCATCAGGTTTAAATAGTTTTTTTTTTTTTGCAGTGAGAGGTACTTATCACATTACTATTGTCGGCAAACATCCTGCATTTTGAGGTTTTTGTGATTCCATGGGAATTTCAATGTATCCATATTGATCTCTGTTCAGAGAGATATTGCGTGAGTTGTCTTGACAGGTGAGTAAAGTGTTGTAGTCAACATAATTACTTCTTTATGGGAGATCTGATTTCATAAATAATGTTGGTCTGGTATAGTTTTGATTTCGTCGGCGAGATGGTATTTCTGATAAGGTTAGATGCTTTTAGCTTTTTTTTTTTAAACAATAGATAATTAATTTCATGTTTAGTTTGTTCAACAAGAGTGGTGCAGTTCTTTTACAATGTTTATTAAAGTGAATTCATCCTCTTCGTAATTTTTCCGTAACTGGTTACGATAAAATATATTGGATATTACCGTTATTGCCTCTCAGAATTTTCTTTCAAAACTAAACAATAATATAATTAAATTTTGCTGTCTATAATGTAGTATGAAAAACCCTTAGTAACATAAAAGAAACGCTAGTTAGCAAGTTTTTTAAGGAACAATTGTGCGATGACGAGACTGTTGTTGCAAGCTGGTGTATGCGTAGAGAGATAAACACGTGTTTCTCCTGAAATGCCTAACATGGCAGACTCGGGATGGGAGTCCACGTAAAGAAATGTGAAGAAACAACAAGAACCAATAATATATATATATATATATATATATATATATATATATATATATGTACAAATAATTGATAATCTATTAATAATAAAGGGTTACAAGTGACAAAGATGTGTGTAACAAAGGAATGTGGAAACCTTCCTTCCTGTCCAAAGTATGTGTAGTGAGTTAATGTGTGTGTGTGTGTGTGTATTGTTCATAAATTTCCCAAAGGGGAACGCGTTCTTCCGCGAGAGGTTACATGTTAACGAATAGGCGGATAAGGTGAGAAAATATATCGTCGATTGTTTATAGTCCGGAAAGCGTCCCTAATTTCGAAAATTAGTAGGCGGTAACCCGACAATACTTTCCTCCAGGTGGGTAGATTTTTTTTCTGCCTATATGTAAAGTTCGCTCAAGTTTTGTTTCTGTCCTCGGGAGCTGAAAAGGAAAGGTTTCGGAAATGTCGTTGAGATGCGTGCTTCAACAAAATGTACTTGTGCTATCATCGGGATGCTGACTTCTTTTCTAGTTGATTGTAGCACGCCCTGGAAAATGCGCCGGTGGTGTAAATTGTTCAGCGTTTTCTATTAAAATTCTTTTTCCAATGCTCCACGTGGAATTGATTTTGTCGTCACGTTGTATTGATTCCTTGTTTGAAGAGTTTTGTTTGAGAAAGGCCTTGTTTGTTTGCCACAACGCTGCTTCTATTAAATTTTGTACGCCAACAACATTATCCACGCATAGCAAAGTTGAGCTGATGTAGAATTTTTACCAAGTGTCGAATGCATGTTTGGGAACATTAAGAAAATTTGTTATTATAGTCGTATGTATATCGTACTTACAAATTCTTAAAGTTATTCGACTGACATCGTCAAAAAGAGGAAAAATTGACAGCGAGTCGCCTTTTAAGATATGTCACACTTTATCTAATGAGCCCAGAAGAAACAGTATTGATTAAAGCTGAAATTAAGTTGTATTTTCGCTTTTTTTAAAAAAAAACAACAAAGATTTTATGATGCCTGCCGTTTGTCAAGTCGAGCCTAATGACGCATGAGAAGAAAAGGGGTCAAGCAAAAAGTCAGTTGGGAAGAAGAGTGTGTATTGTTGCCTGCTAATGGATCAATGTAATAGTAATTGAAAGGCGAATAGTGATTTTTTTTGTATACAAACAAATGATAATGTATTAACAATAAAGGGTAACAAGTGACAAAGGTGTGTGAGACAAATGAAAGTGGAAACATAATGGTCCAACGTACATGTTGTGAGTAAATGTGCTTACATACATGTGTATGTGTTGTTCATGGATTTCCCAAAGGGAAACACGTTCTTCCGCGGGAGGTTACATGTTAACGAATAAGCGGATAAGGTGAGAAAATATATCGTCGATTATTTATAGTCCGGAAAGCGTCCCTAGTTTCGAAAATTAGGAGGCGGTAACCCGACGCCATATACATGTTCTTGTTAGGAGGGGTTTCTTCCTTACCTCTATGAACGATTGTGCTTGTTCGGGTTATGGCTAGCACAAAATTAATTCACAAAATTTTCATCTATTTTTTTTTTTTATAAACTGTGCCAACATCACTTTTTTAAAAGCATTCGCACAAAAGTCCACATTTTGTTTTGATGGCGGACTCGATAATACCATTAATGGCAAACTGAATACTAGTTTCCGCTTTTGCGTTAACCACGACAGTTACCTAACCAGATGGAAAAATACCTTTTATAAACAGGATTTGGGAGCTCATGACGTTCTTTATCATCTTTCTTTGGGGGAACTGAAATTACGAAAGAAAAATCATGTCACGTGTAAAGTGTATCTACCGGGTGCCATGTTTATGGAAGTTTGCACTTGCACGAAAATCGTCCCTACTATGAAGAACGGTGTTTTGAGTAGGATATTCACTTGTCTCAGTTACTGCGCAAGGGAACTATATCCTTGCACAATAATCAAGACAAGTAAGATCAGTAAACAAGGCCGTTAACTACGTTCTCTTCCGCGCTTAGCTTTCCGCAGGGAATGTATGCAAACTACGCCTGCCGCCAACGAGACGAATGAATCCGAACTTTTACTGTCGATAACTCCAAGACGGTAGATTTTATCAAATTTATCAAGCCAGGTTCGAATGGAGCATCTACAATTACACATAAATGTAAGTATTCTGAAAAGTTTTAATGCAAACTGAGCGTGGGTGCTAAAATGCAAATTAACCCATCAAGTTATCCTTGTCTCAAAGGATTTATTAAGAGATTTTTTTTTTTTCGAAAATTTGGCACGAAGAATGTAATACACTTAAGTAGCTACCTCCAAAGATACCTAAAAAAATAGCATAGCATGATGAAAAAGACGTCGAACTTGACGAAAACAATTTTATCGTCTAAAAGTTTATTATTAAGAGGAAAGATCAAAGTTTATTTTAATTATTTAAAAAATTTTTCCTTTTTAGAACAATCTGAATTTTCATTTAAAAATCCTCGTTTCTCTTTGTATCACCGGAAGTAGTAAAATAACAGACAATTTTAGCACGCTTTTTTTTTGTATGACGCATATTAATTTGGAAAATCTTGCAAAAATAAAAATAATTGTCAGATGTTAATGAAACTTTCAGGAACTATTCACAGATGATCGAAATTATTATTTTATTTTTTTAATCAAGAAATTCGTTCGAGTCCACTTTAGTAATTACAATAGTTAAAAACTCAAGGCTTTGAGGAATGCAAATAATGTTTTTTTTTGTTTTTAATTGGACCCCTGCCTGAAAATCAGCTCTGAATTGTAACATACAAAACTCAATAAAACATTATCTAATTTCAAATGTTTTTATTTGCTTTTAGTTGTTTTTAGGAATATGGACAATATTTTCTGAAAGCAAAAAATTTTCGATGAAAAATGAATGTTTAATAAAATTATTTGTTATTTCTTTAATTATAATAGATTTTTACATTTTAGTTGTTAAAATATTATGAAATTAGTTAAAAGCCGCATCCACTTTCATAAGTGTCCTTATGAGATAGATCTTTTTTTAGCGCGTTGTAAATTGTATCGTTTTGACTAATCAGAAGATCCACAGTAATTAAGAAATGTAATTTTGTATTTATAATCGGGCTCTAATTATAAAGTACGGAAGACCAACCAGAATACAATTAAGTTGCGTTATTTGAGTTAAGCATTGTTCTCCGCTGTTAAGGCCTTTCACTTTTGCGAAACACGTGTGGAGAAGTTTATTTGATTTTTCAATTTCAACTGAGAAGGGTACCTACAAGTATCAGTATCATCTCATAAAATTTATACGATCATATTTTATGTTAATCTCAGTTATGACATTTTTCCATAAATGAAACATCAAAATTAATAATAAAATGAATGGAAATACAAATAACACAGTAAAATGTGGTAAATGTACATAAAATTATAGTATTTTATGTACAGTTCTGATAAAATTTCATAAGAAAGGTATCTAATTTATAGGTACCTTTCTTATGAAATATGAAATTTAATCTCAGTCTTAACAGTTTTATTTTAATTTCTTTATATTTTCCATAAAGCATCGTAAACGTAAAAACTAAGTACAAAAAAATTAGAGCGCTGAAAGTTTACCTTAAAAATAACGTGGTAAATAATTCGTTCACTGAGATGTAAATTATTTCACTTTTCTGTTTCCGTAGAACAAATTATCCTTACGGAATCCGTCAATATGTAATTCATCACCTGTCAAGTGTGGCGAATGTTTATGACCTGCTTTGTTTTATTTTCAAATTGCATCTTTTCGGCGCAGAAGCTAAGTTAAATTTGGTTCAAAATATTTTAAATAAACAATTTCTGATTTTCTTAAAAAAAGTTTTGAAAAAATGATAATTGATATTTAAAAGAATTTCAAACTGAGGTTTTTATTTTTTTTTTCTTTAAAATGGTTGCTATCTGTCAATTTTGCTGACTCAAAAAAAAAAAAAAAAAAAGATTTTTGACGAAAATTTCGTGCTGGGAACGATTAAAAAAAATGTAAAAAAAAAATACAACCCCAAAATACTTTGATCTTTTCTCATAATAAACATTTAGACGATAACATTTTGTTTTCGTCAAGTTTGGCGTCTTTTTCATCATGCTATGCACTTTTTTTTTTTTAGTGATCTCGTGGAGGTACCTATACTTAAGCCTTTTGCGTTAGGTATTTAAAGTTTACGGTTAATTGATTATTTTTCCAGCACATCAACCAATATGAGTCAGTGATGCTGAAACGGTTGGTTTATATTGTTTAACGGCTTGACAACCTCCATGCTGAAATCCAAATATTTTATACACAACTTTACAGATGTTTTGTAGTCAATTTTATACTTTCAGGGTTTTATGTTATGCATATCTCTCTGCGTAGTAGTAGTCGTAATACAGTTCTCCGCGTCCTGAATAGTAACCGGGTTTGCTAGGCATAGTCACCCTATGTTCGCCAGTTGTTCTCTATTTATACTTGTCTGTTTTGTATACGATAATACACAGGACAAGCATAGTTTTTTTTTCTTTTTACATATATAGTTTATCGATGAATAAAATGTATAGTGCTTTCTTCCACAAGTGCTGAAAAGCAGCCTACTTTTTCAGGTAGCCTATAATTTGAGAAACAGATACAATTTTGAAAAGCATGGTAAGGTTTTTTTTACATCATAGTATTTATTGGACGTTTTCTAGTATTATTTGCTTCCTATTAGGATGTGCTTAACAGTGAACAGTTGATCATTGGAGATATACCAAGGTGCAGTTTAAGACTGCGATTAAATCATAATTCTGCTTGTTATCCACCATTAATTATCCTGTCTGTTACACCTTGACATTATACCAAATAAGTAACGGATGGTTTAGTTTTGATTGCGAGAAAAGACGGAATAAAATTATTAAAAATGCTTTTTTTTTGTTTCAGCGAGAAGGCGGCATACATGAAAATGAAAGGGAAGATAGAGGAAGCGATAATGCTGTCACGCTTTTGATGTCCGCTTGAGTAAAATAAGAAACCACATTGAATCTAAATTATGAGTTTGAAATGAGGTCATTATTCATATAAGAGTAGAAATGGTCATTGCAATATTTTTAAAAAGTTGTTAAGCTCAAACATTTAACGTGTAGAGGAACGGGGTGGGAGTGAAAATGAAAATAAAACACGTGCGTTTATTTTTCCTGCTAGACGAAGGTCAAGCTATAAGAAAATGGCGGACTTGAATTAAGTCCAACTCAAGATAAAGACATTATATATATATATATATATATATATATATATATATATATAATATAATATAAATAAACAATGTATTAACACACCTAGAGTCTAGGTGCTTTGTAAATCCAGTCCTAGACAGTTAACATTTGTTTTGTGTGTGAACATTTCTTTTTGTTCTTTGGTAAATGTTCGTACGTACGTATATGTTTGTAATGTTTATAGCGTCTTCCCAGAAATGGAAAACGCTGCCTTTTGTGAGAGCTCACATAGTAGCGGTGTTCGCTGAAATGAAGAAAGAAGAGAAAGAATTACCTCACCTCCACGCGAGGTGGGATGTAGCACGAGGCCTGAGGAAAAAAGAGATCGAGGGAACTCACCCAGTATTTATAGTATGAAAAGAGAGAACCCGAGTGACAATTTGGGAATTAAGGAGGAGGTAACTCCGACAAACGATACAGGGGGAGTTTTTATGGCACAGAGACGAGACGAAAAGCGATGCTATGCACGTGTTTATTCCATGACGGTTAACAGTAGGAAAAAGAAAAGGTTAGTTATTATTAGCAACTAACGAAGTTAATTGCTCCTACTTCTGGAGAGTTCTATTAAGGGAGATTACTAAGTAATATAAAAATGTAGCTCAAAAAATGTACAAAATATAGTAAAACATTTCCGTGTATTTTGTCATCTTGTCATGTAGGAAAATATCCGCAGTTAAAAATAAACAAACCGATGTTCCTTGGTTTTATTTAAATAAAATGTAGATCAGAAGATATTTTTGTTGGGTGAACGAAAACATCTCCACAAACATTTTAATTTACTTGTATGGCACAAGGCTGTCAAACACCACAAATATAAGACAGCAATATTTTTAAATAAAAAGTTTTTATATTACAATATACGAAGTTGAATGATGAAATGACTCAGGGAATTTATACTGAGTTGCAGAATTTAAAGTTGAAGTTTCATACACAAAAATGTTGTTTTTTTATGGCAAGTAAGAAGTGTCTTTGGTTTAGTGTGTTCAAAGTGTATGCAAATAATATAGAATTTGTAATGAAGAAATCAGTTCTATATTCTTAATATTGAAATTCTTAAAGGATTTAAAAACAATTCGACTCCGGAGTTGTCTACCTTAGTTTGTTAAATTTCTTTCTTTTGTCAGGGTTTTAAAAAGTAATTTTTTTTTTAAGATAGTTTAAAATTGCTTGGCGAAAGTAGATTCCAGTTGAAAGGAACGTTCTCAAAGAAGAAAGTGTTGTTCTTTCACAAAAAGTTCGTCGTAGATACTTCTTGAAAGTTTGTTGAGTGAGAGAAAATTTTAATCAAAGTTGTGATTCGTGTTTAAAGAGAAACTTTCAAACTTTACACTTACCGAGAATTCTTGTCGAATATAAATGTGTGTGTATATATATATATATATATATATATATATATATATATATATATATATATGTGTGTGTGTGTGTGTGTGTGTGTGTGTGAACATTGAATTCAACACTCAGAGGCGACAGGCTGTTTCATGCTGGATGCAATCGTCAGGCGTCCAGCATGAAACAGCTCTTTTCCCTCTGAGTGTTAACTTAATGTTCACTTTTATATATTTACATACATTATTTCTGATATTGAGCACTTTATCCCATAAATATAGCACACCTTAAAATTACATTATATATATATATATATATATATATATATAACCAAACTGTGACTGATAGAGATCATTCCAGGGAGAACTCAATGTAGACTACAGAGCATGATAATAATAAAGAAAAAAAACCTTAAAGATGCATTTGGGTTATAATTCATTTCGTGAATATCTATATATCTTAGAAATTGGAGACAATTCCCCTGACTGATATATCAGATTGACAGGGGGGAGGGGAAAGCAAGAGAAAAAAAAGAAGAGAGAAGGAGTGGGGAGAAGAAAAGTTACAGATATTCAAGTTTTTTAAAAAGTGAGATAGAGAGAGGGTAATGAAAGGCCAGAGAAGGAAGGAAGTCATGAATAGGTAGTAGTAAGCCTAAAAAGACTGACTTGACCAAGAATGTTTTATTAGAAATTTTGGGAGATTTGAATAATTTCACATAATTCATCGAGTCTATAACAAGAATCCTCAAGAGAATACAGAAAGCACTGTGTGACCCCATAAGAATGTCAAATACAAGCCTATGTACCTAACAATACTTACAAATGTAAAATAAAATAATTATCATAAAACTAAATTAGATTAATATTCTATGTTTTAAACCATTTTTGTGAAAAGCTACAGAGATCCGGTAGATTGCACATTTTATCAAACAAAAACGTTAATGAGTCTCCGCAGTAGGCAGAATGTAGGTATTTCCGTTTCCTTTTAGAATAGTGATGATTGTGATATCTTAAGTTACAGCTTCAATAAGAGAAGGAAACGCTGGCCGTAATGAAATTGGAGGGGGACAATTTATAGGGTTTGATTACCAAACAAGGGGTGCGTATTATGCGTGAGCAGAAACATTTTCCCACACTTTCGGCATAATTTTAGGGGTGCATATTATACACGAGGAAGTACGGTATTTAGTTTATCAAGCTCTCAAGAGAATCCCTCCTTTCTTTACAGAATAAAAGTGTAGAATAGATATTATGGTAACAATGGAAGCAACATATTCCATGATCCCAACCCACCCAAAAAAACCCTTAGAATAATTTAATTTAAAGTCTTTTAAAGTCTCTTAAAAATGAAATTACAGCTGAATTAAGGATAAGAAAAAAGTTATGTTTGGCATCATACTGAACTAAACAGCCATTGTCCAAAGAGTTAATGACATCAACATTGATTCTCTGTAAATTCTTTTACTGTGGAATCGGTAATCTGCATGCTTACGTCACTAGCGCAGAGCTGAGTGTTACTCCAAGTAGCTGACGCAGGTGGACTTTAGTCTGTAACTGTCATGAGCCACCCATCTAAATATTTGTCCTAAGTCGAGCCTTAATGATAAAATGATATTGCTGTCATGATTTATGTGTAACCTTTCTCCATTACCGGAAAAGATCACTATATAGCGATGGGTGACGTAGTAGAAATAGCTTTGGCAAATTAAATCTCAGTTTATATTTCTCAGAAGAATGTATAGTAATAATGCAGTCATTTCTTTGACAACATGTATACTAGTATAAAAATAAAGAAAATAAAAGATATTACTAATGTTATCGTGTATGGAAAAAAAATCTGCTCCAGAGCAAATAGAAAATGTTTTTGGTTACGTTTGTTTTACGGCATATAAACCTCAATGGGTTATTTAATCTCGAGAAAATTTTCATTGTTGGTAATATTTTTTTCCCAAAAATGTATAGCTGGTAATTTTTTTTTTTTTTTTTTTACGAAGTATTTCTGGTAATATTTTATTTTATTTATTTATTTATTTTACAAAGTATTTCTGGTATTAAAACCTATTTTTACACTTTCCTAGTGTTTTGACCCCAGTTTGGAGATTAAATATTTGCCCATAGTTGGGACCCTAACAGGTGCTACCACCCCGGGTCAGGGTGGGCCTGGGAACACCAGGAAATAAGATGTGGTTCTACGCTTGTCAAAACCTCCTGATCAGAGGTTTTGCTGTTGGATGCAGCTTATCGTCTTATCCAGGATGGGTAGAGCAAATAGGAGAAAATGGTTTGGTTTGTTTTACGGCATATCAACGTCAATACGATATTTAATGCCGAAAAGATTTTTATTGCTGATAATTTTTTTTTTAAATTTGTTGCTGCTAATATTTACAAAAAACAAAACAAAAAAAAACTTTAAAACCTATTTTTACACTTTTATAGCGCTTTGATATCAGTTTGGGGTTAACTACTTGCCCATAGCTGGGACCCCAACAGGTACCACCACCTCGGGTAAGGGGGACCTGGAAACCCCAGCAATCAAGAAACTTCCTCCTGTTATCTCCTGTTAATTCCCCTCTCAAAGTTCTCCACCGCCTTAACCACGTATTGAACTCACACTCTTTGGGTCCTGTCACTGGATCTAACTAACGCCTTTATCCACTGTGCCATGTGTCGGGAGAACTTTGAGAAGACAATTAACACGAAATAACTGACATCCATTAGACATGGCACGTGGAACTAGAACAGTCTACCTCAGTGAGCGAAATAAAGGGTTCAGTTCGACATTTCAACCACCTGAAGAAGGCCGGAGCGTACAACGGCCGAAACGTTGTGATAAACATGGCGCCAAAGATGAGGACAATTAAATATAATGAACCCGACTGGATTTGGAACTCGGCAATTCGATTACCAATTCCGAACCATTATACATTACATTACCTATACATACAATTTTATAGCATCTGGTATTTCCAAGTGGTCACCCATATAGATAATGACCAGGTTCGTGATTGCTTAACTTCAGTGATCGTAGGAAACAATTCAGGTCTTTACTGTCGGCTTAAATAATTGCAATGAAATATATCGAAAAACGAATGTCACGAATCATGTTCTTTCTCCGAATCTAGAGTGACGTCATTTTTAATGTGAAAATTACGTCTTTCTGTAATGGAAAACATTGACGAAACAAAGAAAATTATTTGCTACACGTTAGTAAAGAACTAACACTTGTAGAGACGCGCTTCTATTATATATATATATATATATATATATATATATATATATATATATATATCATATGATATCATATGACAAGAATCACGCCCAAAGGACTCTTTTTTTATTAGTAAAAAGTAAATATGAAAACTTTGTATAAATCTTCCGTTACAATCTTTGCCAAAAATCGTGATCTGGTGCCCTTGTGTAGGAGCAGTGACCCGAGGAATCTTAAGTGCGTGGAAAATCTGGCCTCAGGCCCATAACGTAAGGATCGGAGCCAGTTGAGTTAATAGCATTACCTAAGTCGAGGTTGATGTTGCCAATAATGTTGCCGGAGAGATAACGTCTGGAAATAGTGAAATATTCGCTTGACACTTTCGTTTCTTCCTTTAGCGAATGATTGGGATAAGGAAAATATATCTATGTGAGAAATGGAAAGAGAGAAAGAAAGCGATACAGATGTGTGTGTGTGTGTGTATATATATATATATATATGTATATATATATATATATATATATATATATATATATATATATATATATATATATATGCTCCTGAAAAAATTATTTCGGTTGAGCTCTCTGGGGAGGAAGTGTGGGTTTGTAAACAGTGACTATTACGGCTAATAATGCCAGACTTTTCGGTAAATCGAATCGAGTTCTCTCAGTCACTGTGTTTATATCTCAAAATAAATACGCTTAAATTCACCTTCAACCCTGCCGTGCGTCAACGGCTTAGTGGTGGAATCTCCGACTGACGCCAATTCAATCGGGTTTCGATCCTAACTAGAGGCAACCAAATGATAATAACCACTGTCGCATTTTTAATGGATTAAAGTTGCCGGAAGAGAAAGGAAATTTAGGAGAGCCATGATCACCTGTGCTGAAGGTACAGATGAGAATAAGATATATTCTTAATCATCTTGTTTACTTAGCAATTAAAAAAAATCAAATCAATTTGCAGTCTTTTCGTAAATTAAAGTTTTAAGAAAAAAAGTTACCGTATTTTCCAGATTAAAATACACTTTATTTCCTAAAAAACTACGTGTGCGTCTTCCAAGACGAATATAACGCCCAGGCTCAAGTCAGCTTGGAAGGTCACCTCATTGGTCTGGCTGATAGGGACGTGGATTTGTTTGTTGAGTCATTACACTATAATGTTTGGTATCTAATTCAGCCTTTTATATGATGTAACCTCAGTACTTAGCTGTTACAAATATTTCCAAGTCTATAAATTTTCCTGGAGCCGAGCCACAAGCTTAAACCTGCTCTGTTTACTAGCAGCGGTGGGAGGTTTTCTGCTCGTGACTAGTATGTCATTGGCATACAAAAAAGTCGGACGAATGATTAATATAAACAATACTTGGCGCCACTATGTGAGGAACGCATTGTGAATGTGTTGTTGTATGAGAATTACTTTTTTTTTTCAATATTAGTGTGCGTCTTCCAAGCCGAAAAATACAGTACTTTATTTAATACTTTGAAAAGGTAGGTGATGTGGCGTACCTAACGTTTGCACTGTCTGGGGTGGTTGTAGAATGAGCAGCCCGTCTAGTCAACATTCCAAAACGAGGCATTAACAAAATATAGAACTCAATTATAGTCATTTGTTTCGATGGCAGACAAGAAGAAGAAAAAGCGGTAATTTTAAGTCCACATTTTTTTTTTTGCTTTTCTCATCAAAATCTTTTTGATGGAATAAGAGGGAAAAAACGGCACAACTAATTTTGTATGTTACTTCATTATACTAATTCACGAAAATGGCATCCCCCCACCAAACTTGTGTCTGGGATAGACCGCCCCCTTCCGTCTTTACTCTAGACCAGCGAAGAGGAGACCAAACTTGACACCTTTTTATGTAGACAAGAACATTAGTCTTCGACTAAAGGGAGATAATCTATAAGATAAAAACAAATCACTTTTAAAACTAAGTTGTAATTGACTATTCAGACGTGCTAGTCGTAAATTCCCAAATGGTATGCAGATGAGGATAGAAGATGAGGCGGAAAAATTGAAAGATTTAGAAGCAGTCTCAAGAAATTCATGTCAGAAATAAATATAATTTCAAAATTATTAAATATTATTATGGATTACTTTTAATTGCATGCATGAGTCCCGGTATAAATAGTTATAAATAATTAGTTGACAGATTTTATCATTGTGATATTTTAACATTATATTAAGTATTAAAAATATAACACGGGTTCACAGATTGGAGGAGAGAGTTATCAGTGATAATGTCCTGACTTCGAATCTGGTTATCTCTCCCTCTCTGATAATACTTTTTATTAAAAAAAATTGTTGAGGCACGAGCAACAAATTTTCATTCTGCGAAACACACAGACAGACAAGAGGCACATCGACAGACAGACAAGAGGCACATCGACAGACAGACAAGAGGCACATCGACAGACAGACAAGAGGCACATCGACAGACAGACAGACAAGAGGCACATCGACAGACAGACGACAGACAGAGGCACAGACAAACAACAGACAGACAAACATCGACAGACAGACACATCGACAGACAGACAAGAGGCACATCGACAGACAGACAGACAGACAAGAGGCACATCGACAGACAGACAGACAGACAAGAGGCACATCGACAGACAGACAGACAGACAAGAGGCACATCGACAGACAGACAAGACACATCGACAGACAACAACAGACAAGAGCACATCGACAGACAGACAGACAAAGAGGCACATCGATTCACAGACAGACAGACAACAAGAAACATCGACAGACAGACAGACAGACAAGACAACAGACAGACAGACAAGAACACACATCGACAGACGACAGACAGACAAGAGGGCACATTTTAGACAGACAGACAGACAAGAAAACGAGAGAAAAAGACAGAAAAAAGGCACATGGACAGAAACAGACAGACAAGAATTTTATCGACAGATGACAGACAAGAGGCACATCGACAGACAGACAGACAGACAAAAGAGGCACATCGACAGACATTTTACAGACAGACAAGAGGCACATACAGACCTGACAGACAAGAGGCACATCGACAGACAGACAAGAGGCACATCGACAGACAGACAAGAGGCACAAAAAACAGAGAAAAAGATAGAAAAAGTGGTAGAGAGTTTAAAAGGATAATGAGAGAATATTTAAAATAAAAATGTGTTTGTGCGTCCTGGTTCTGCCTTCTTAGATCTTTTGTTATTGTAATGTTGAATATTTAAAAACAAATGCGGAGAGGAACTGAATGAAATCACCCAGATTGTGCATCCAGACACGTTTGATAAATAAAATTAAATTTACAAATTTTGGATTTCCTTTCGTCTTCCCAAATAATTCCCCTCCATACACAATTGTAGCCAACGCTCGTGTTTTTATACCCACCCTCAACATACACAAGATCCATCAACAAAACGTTGCTATATTTCGATTGAGTGCAAGAGAAATTACAGACTGTCGTATATCCCCCACCCCCGAAGTAAGTCGGGGCGTACAACGGCCGAAACGTCGTGAATATTACAAAAGATGAGGACAACAGTCCGAATAATGTAACTAACGGAAATAGATAACTTGTTCGATGCAAAAAAACAAAACAGAACCTTGTTTGCATAAAAAAAGATTGAATGGAAGACCTATCAAATTTATAACTAGAAGATTTGCCACATTGTTTTTTTTTTTTTTACTTGAAGACGATTTCCTTTGCCAGAATAAATTATGTTCACCACAAAAGACCCTATTTCAGCCTCTGCAGAACTTACAGCAATGGTATTATATTTTTAGCTATTATATATCGGCTATTAATATATAGGATTATTTTCGGATAATTCAACCACAGGTTTGCTATGTTCATCAGTTACCTTGCAGCCATTTTTATGTTTACGCATTATCCTTTGCTTTAGCTTTCGATAAAAAACAGATCTCTATCGATCCAATGCAACTCCCATCTCCCGAAACTTCTGAATAAGTTGAGAAACTGCATATCTTGATATTCGAAGTTTCGTAGATATCCTTACTCTCGTTCATATTCAAACATATCCACCTTCTGCATTATGGTTTCTTTTGTGAATTTAGCCATGATTTCAATCTATTAAAGAAAAAATAATTTGCCAGCTCCAATTATGCTGATATAAATAACACTAAAATGCATTTTTTTTTGCAAATTTCGATAAGTTATTTCAATTTGTTTCTAATAGATGCAAAGTGGTCTAAAAAATTATACACAACCATTTTTGTAGGTTAGCGAATATTTTATCCACCTTAAACTTTAATAAGTCACCACTATATACTGAACTTTAGCTATGTAAATGACACTCGTGGAGCCAACGTATCATCCAAGATAGGTACCTCCACGAGATCGCTAAAAAAAGAGTATAGCATGATGAAAAAGACGCCAAACTTGATGAAAACAAAATTTTATCGTCTAAATGTTTATGTTATTATTAAGAGGAAAGATCAAAGTATTTTGGGGGTATTTTTTTTACATTTTTTAATCGTTCCTAGCAGGTCTGAAATTTTCGTTAAAAATCTTTTTTTTTTTGAGTCAGCAAAATTGACCATTTTTTTCCATTTTATAAAGACAGGTGATAAATGACATTGACGGATTCCGTGAGGATAATTTGTTCTACGGAAGGAGGAAAGTGAAATAACTTACATTTACGTGAACAAATTATTTACCTCGTTATTTTTAAGGAAAACTTTTAGCGTTCTAATTTTTTTTTGTACTTAGCTTTCACCTTTACGTTTACGATGCTTTATGGAAAACAAAGAAATGAAAATAAGACTTAAGAGTTAGATTAAATTTCATATTTCATAAAGGTATCTAATTAATTTATAGGCACCTTTCTCATGAAATTTTATCAGAAGTGTACATAAAATATTATAATTTTATGTACATTTATTACATTTACTGTATTATTTGTATTTCCATTCATTTTATTATTAATTTTGATATTTCATTTATGGAAAAATGTCATAACTGAGATTAATATAAAAATAAGATCATATAAATTTCATAAGATGATACTGATACTTGTAGGTACCCTTCTCAGTTGAAATTGAAAAATCAAATTAACTTCTCCACACATGTTTCGCAAAAGTAAAGGCCTTAACAGCGGAGAACAATGTTTAACTCAAATAACGCAACTTAATTGTATTCTGGTTGGTCTTCCGTACTTCATAATTAGAGCCCGATTATAAACACAAATTACATTTCTTAATTACTGTGGATCTTCTGATTAGTCAAAATGATACAATTTACAACGCGCTAAAAAAGATCTATATCTCATAAGGAGACTTAGGAAACCCGATGCGGCTTTTAACTAATTTTATAATATTTTAACAACTTAAATGTAAAAATCGTTTATAATTAAGAAATAACAATTGTATTAAAAATTCATTTTTCATCGAAAAAATTTTTGCTTTCAGAAAATATTGTCCATATTCATAAAAACAACTAAAAGTAAATAAAAGCATTTGAAATTAAATAATATCTTTCTTTTATTGAGTTTTGTATGTTACAATTCAGAGCTGATTTTCAGGTAGAGGGAGGCCCCATTAGAAAAAAAAAAAGAAAATGATTTGCATTCCTCAAAGCTTTTAACTATTGTAATCACTAAACCCGATGCGATCGAATTTCTAGCGTTTTCATAAAATAATAGTCCAGTGTCATAATAGTCTAAGAGACAAAATAAAAACAGTCAAAATAATCAAGTTACAGATCCTAAATTTATAATAATTTCGATCATCTGTGAATAGTTCCTGAAAGTTTCATTAATAGCCGACAATTATTTTTATTTTTGCAAGATTTTCCAAATTAATGTGTCATACCAAAAAAAAAAAAAAAAAAAAGTACTAAAAAAGGTATGTGTTATTTTACTAGTTCCGGTGATACAAAGAAAATTTTTTTTTTTAATCAAAATTTAGAATGTTCTAAAAAGGAAAATTTTTTTTAAACTAATTAAAAAAAAACTTTGGTCTTTCCTCTTAATAATAACATAAGCATTTAGACCTATTCATTTGTTTTCCATTTTTGTAGGTTAGCGAATATTTTATCCTCTTAATTTTTAAGTCACCACAACACACTGAACTTTAGCTCTGTAAATGACACTTGTGAACCCAACGTATCAATCAAGAACAAAGGGCACAACATTTTGTTTATAGAGAAATTTTAAAGAAAAACACCGACGAAAAAAAAAAAAAAAAATGAATAGAATCGTTAGTATCATTAAAAATTGGGCCGACGCTTCTTGGTACATATTCAACAAGAATTGATAAGTTTTGTTGTCTATAATTCTTATGGCAAGAAAATAATACCATTACTTACCTCACATCTTTAACCACACCCTATTTTTGTTTACACTTTAAATGCGCTATCAAGACCCTCCAAGATTTTCTGTTTCTTGTAGTCCTTAGCAACCTTTGTCTTTGTTTTTTTGTCATCTGCGTGTGTGAACAAAAGGGCAGTGAAAAGTCCGTATTATAAAATACAAATAGCATAGCAAAAAAGCCCAGTGTCGAAAAAAAAAAAAAAAAAAAAAGAAAAGTGTCAAAAGAAAAAAGTCCTGTAACAAAAAAAAAGCCCAGCGTCATAACAGTCCAGTGTCATAATATTCTAAGAGACAAAGTAAAAAATAGGGTCAAAATATCCAAGTTAAATTACGACTGAGTAGTGAGTTCGATCCTAACTGGGTGCTCCACACTTTCGGCCTTGTGACACATAAGCGACGTTTAGAAAATCATTTGGGCACCTCGACGCGGTGTAATGGTTAGCTTGTCTCGCTAGATCAATTAAAATTGAGTAGTGAGTTCGATCCTCACTGGGTATCCAGTACATTCGGCCTTGTGCCACATCTAAGTTACGCTTAGAAAAATCGCCCGAATAAAGTGAACTCACTCTCGCTCACTAACAAAAAATATACTCCATCCGTTAAGAAAAGTAACAACTTTTGAGGTAAATTTTACGTTTCATCTGGAAGAAAAAAAAAATTACCATATGTAAGTTATACTTAATTATAATGAATTATACTTGATACAGTAATGATCTGGGATTCATTTTTTATTTGTATTTTTTCGGTTCTTTTGTCGACAAACTGCTCAGAGAACAAACATTTTTTTGGGAGGTGATTTCCCCACGTTTACCACACCCCTTCCATCTCCCGTTCCGCTATCCGTTCACACAAGCTGGTCAGTTAGATGACCACCTGCTTCTCCTCTCCCTTTTGTTTTCAATGTGTCCTGTGAATGAAAAAACTCACAGACCCCACCCCCCTTCGTCATTATGTATCTAACAACTTTCAGTTGTGTCTAATTCTGTGTATTCATTTTTAATTACCTTTGTTTACATATTTTTATTGATTTCTGAAAGAATGTTTTTAATCAAGCTGGGTCACAGGAAAACTTGCTTCGAGATTTGCATTTACGCTCAACTGTTTTTACCTTTTTTGTAACAAAGAATAAATTAGTTACACTGTTTGTCAAAGAATAATATAAGAAAGGCAACAAGAAATGCTGCAAAATGTATTATTTTCAATCAATGCGTTCAGAAACAATATTTTTTCAATCATTCCAATCCAAGGAAGGCAATAAAGCCATTAAGGCTCGAGGGGTTACTATGTGTAGGAGAAAAATGAAAAAAAAAAACTATTAAGAAAAGAGAATATAAAAGTATAGGAATTAAGACCAAAGATCACAATTGACATTGTATTTAAATTTTTGAAGATCAAAGTTGACTGGGAAGTTGGAAGTGAGTTCCACAAATGAGAATTGCCAGAGAAGAAGCCGTTAGACAAATTACGGTTGCATCTCGCCATTTGTAGTAGTACGCTTAAACTCAAAGTCTAGGTACCATGGAGGAAAGTTTATCAGAACAATTACCATGAAGGTATTTATAGAAAAGGCAAAGGGAAGCTACATTATGATGGGACTAAATATTTATTAAACGCATAATATTAAAGTGAAAAAAAAGAGTTTCGTGGGTATAGAGAACCACTCAAATGTAGATTAAACTGAAAATGAACTTATCTGAAAATTTACAATTAATGAATTTTAGCGAAATTTCTCAGTGGGGAATGTTAAGAGAGGCTAAAGGAATAACGAACAGATGTAGTTTAAATGAGAGTTTATTATTACGACGTCATTTGTACAAATCAAGATACCGCTGGTTCAATCCGCCATTCTTGTTTTCTGAACATAACGTCAATCAATTTATGGTTTGGCCGTTTTCACTGCTTCAGCCCTCTTTTATCAGGCCAACACCGCGGTCGACCAACCAATCAGCATTCTTCGCTTTTATTCTCAGTTACCCACGCAAAGCCTCTTCCAGTTCCACCAATCAGAACACGACTTGCTATTGGTGGAAGCATGCCAAACTATACAAAAACCCTCGTTACCGCACATACTGCTGACGTTAGATACTTCCCTGCCCAAGGGCTCTGTCCCTGGGTTGGTGGTATCACGGCTCCGACTAGCTTGGACCAGCTCTAACCAGCTTGGATAAGCTAAGACCAGCTTAGACCAGCGGCCCGAGTAAAAACACTCGGGTCCCCACGTTAAAAAACTGACCATGTGTCACAACCTGACTCAGTGATGGGGGGGGAGGGTCAAGTAAATATCCAAGAGATTAGAAAATTAAAGATTGCTGGTTGGGACCTAGCGTAGGATTTCCCGTTAAGGTTTGGTAAATTTCCCCAGTTAGAAAAAACACCGTATAGCCATAAGTAGTGACTCCAATGGAAAAAACCCCAAAAAGACTGCTTTTAATAAGGTAGCAAAATGTGTCATGTGACCCTCGTAAGTCTCATGATGCCCAAAATTTGCATGATGAGTAAAATAAAAACAATCACAAGGCAGGCAGGTGTTTTTTTTTCTTTTATTCACCTCCTCACCCCCTTTAACAGTAGCCGTGAAGATAAGTTTATTACTCTTTTCCCGATAACTGAAATTGATTTCATCTGAAAATTTACATTGAATGAATAAGCCGTGAGAATGAATGAGATGGAAGTAAGCATAGTTTACGAAAATAAGAAAAAAAAAGATTGACTCTTGACTTGAAGTCAAGAGTTAACTGTTCAGGGAAACACCCAGGCGGGAGTTTGTTCCCAAAAGTAGCCGTTCGTTGGAAAAGTTTCTTCTTACATTTGGAACAAGGGGGAAATGAGTGATTCAACACCGTGGAGGTAGCATGGTGTGTGAACTGTAAAGCTATCGTTATTTTCAGCTGGTTAAAAGTCCTGTACTTGAGAACTGCTTAAACTAATGAAACTAAAGAATGAGGCTCATCCAAACAATTGCAATGAAAATAACAATAGTTCCGATGAACTCTATTCACAGGCGATTATGGCTATCCACAACTTCCTATCATTTGTCCCTCTCAGTAAATTTTGACCATTTACCATCCCTTTTTGTCATTGTTTTGCCATCCTGTCATACAACCTCACTAAGTAGCTCCTTCCCTATCTTGAACAGGAGTAGAGGTTCATCCCTTGTTTCCTATTTAGGATTGGGTTTCCGGTTCTTCTTAAATCCTTCTCATTTCCTTTATAATTGGTAAACCCTTGCGTCTTAGTGACATTATCGACTTGCTTGAGGTGAAAACTTTTTAAAAAATCCAGAGTTAGATTCTCCAGGGATTTTTTCTTCCTCGTGCATACCAGAAAAGTTAACTCTTTCTGAGTGAAAGTAAGTTTCCTTGGATTTTTTTTTTTTTTGATACTTGCGTTTCCTGGAAAAGTGAAGATAAGCAGAGTTATCTTTCTTGTGGAACTTACAGGACGTAACAGCACCAGCACACATTAATGAGCAAATGCAACTGTTAATGTCTTCATAGAAAACTCAAATAAAACGCATGTGGAGCGTATACGAAGCTGTTTCCATCACGCATTGATGTTGGCGTGGATAATGTAGAGTTTGGGCGGATGAGGAAGCAAGCAAGAAGCTAAAGGAAAAAGAAAAAAATGGAACCTGAGTCTAACAATAGAATTTCGGTTTATTTCAACACTGAAAAATATTATACAAGTAAACGACCCATTAGAGGATTTTTCAGTTGGTTAAAAGTTCTGTATTTGTGCACTACTTAAATTAAGTGGTCCAATCATTAAAATAAATAAATAGTAAGAGCCTTTCTTTTGACGGAGGAAATAATTTCTGCAGATTAATATTCATTAGATCTTCCTTAATACTTAATGTACGGCATTTATTAGAATAGAAAGTGATATTGTTTTTACTATTTTAGAAGGAGGTTCCGTTCAATGGAAATACAACGTCAATTAGATCACAGATTTCAAGATCACAGATTTCATAGAGAGTTATACAAGAATAATGTGACACTCGAGTTTGAACAGATCACCAGTGAGTAAACACAGGCGATCCCATTATTGAATTAAGTAGACCACGTAACCATCGACCATTTCTAGTCTATCCTCTATTACTATCCAGACTGCTATACTATACTGATCACTTTTCGGCGGTTACTTTATGAGCGAGTATCATCGAGCAAGTACTATTAGTGCGAGTGTTATTCGAAGGCGTCTGACACCAGTATTGTTCAACGGCGTTACTATAGTTGTATCTACGATTACAAAGTCTACTACAACGAGCATTTACGAAATTGACGAATATTCGTTGGTATTATTAATGTGGCAATGAGTGTTCGTTGACATCACAAAAGAGAGGTATATAAATTTAGCTTTTATTTATTAAATTTATTTAATATAAAAAAAATAAAATATAAAAAATAAATTTATTTAATATAAAAAAACCCTTCAAATTTATTGTCTTCCATCTGTACGACGAATGCTAATCTCCAAGTAAGAGGCTCATTGCGCATTCTAATGTTATCCACTGATATGAAATGGAAAGATTATATTGAATATTTCTAGGACTGTAGATAGGAAAATTGTTTTGTGTAATGCTAGACAATTTTTCTCGTCTGAATCTTCTATATCTGTGGTTACCATTCATCGAACATTACATCTGCTTTTGTACTTGATATAATTAGATATTCTTAAAAAAAAAAAAAATATTGAGTAATAAGTTAAAATATTGAGTACACTTCGTTTAAAGTAGAGCAAAAGTTAAATCCTAATGAGCCAGGTATTATGGGGTGTTTTCTTTAACGCATATACTTTTTGTATTATTAATGAGTCAAGAAACAACGAAACTCCAAATGTGAATCAAGTATATATTGAAATAACATACATGAACGAAATATACAATAATTTGTATTCAATGTATAGATTAAGGGAAAAGAAGTTGCTTTCCTTTTACTGTATTTTAATTTGTAATTGATTGTTTGAAAGAAGTTCTCGTGAGAGAAAACTGTTCAGGAATCAATATTAGAACAAAGGACGGTTTGTTAGAATAGATAACACAAGAATACACTTGAATAGAAAGTGTGTTGTGTTAGAGAAATCAACAGAGTCCTGGTTGATTGAACTTGGCTGAGTCACACATATGTATATATGTATTACAAAATTCTGTGTGTGTGTGTGTGTTTAAATTTTTTTGAAATGGAGGTAAAAGTCATAGGTTTGTGTTGATAAATACGAAATTTGCTGGACTCTACTGGCAGCTTTATGACTTTTAAAACATACAGGTAGGCTCCCAGCGAAACCGCAGGAAAAGTTGATTTTGTACTAAAATGTGATTGGTTAAAGTTTTGACCAAACGCTGTCTTTTTTTTAACGAAACAAGTAAGCAAGTTCAAAACCGAAAATTGAAAGCAACGACTGCGATTTTTAAATTGTCCAACAATAGAATGGCAGTATTTTTTTTATTAGCCAATCGCAGACGAATAAAATGTGGGCGTGGAAAAATTTTAAGTCACTACAAACTACCCCAGATTTTTCAAAAGTTCATGAAGACTTTTTAATGTCACATATTGTTTGAATTTTGAAGGCCAGTGTACCCTTTTTACCTTTCTTGGTAACTTGGTGTTCATTTTTTTTTTTTCGCTTTGTACTACTCGGTGGTGTTGATGAGGATGATTGGGTTGGTCGTATCGACGGTTGAAGTTTTTTTCACGTCCCAAGTCGTGTCGACGGTTTTTTAGATTGTATTTTTTTTTTTTTCATTCATTAGGTCGAGGTCGGTGTCGAAACCTCCCCATTTAATTAAAACCGATAAAATTATAAGGGAATGGTTGGCTGGTTTGGATTTGAGAACTGTTTGCCGCTCGTAAAGTGTATGAAAATTTCTCCGTCGAAAACCCTGGTCTGGGCGGAATTACACTGACTTGGGCGCCTGTGTGGACCAACAATAATTCGTCAGAATTACTGTCTCGGACATAGAAAAGCCGGTTGATTCTATATCCCCCAACAGCAGACGCCGTCTTCATGTGCTGTTGGGACTGGCGTTTCCCGCCCGTTGGTTTATTAAATGCCAGCTGAGGTTTAAAATTTACATGGCTTGGTACAATGCCTAGCTGTCTGACCAAATTTACGATGATACCAACAAATAGTAGTCGTCCTCCCATGTGAGTTAGATCTGGAACGTCGGCGTGACTTGTATGAGTTGTGAGCTGGGGTCGAACCTTCTCTACTCAGACGATCCAATTGAATCGACAACTTGTTGAGTTGTTGAATTTTGCTTATCAAAGGTTGTCGTGTGGTTCGGGGACGTGCATACTATTAAGGGCCTTAACTTCATTTATTTTATCGACTATTTCATCCGTTTTCATGGGGTCTAAGTCCTATGGAAGAGTTGTTAAGATTTGGCCGGTGTGGGTGGGCAATTTGTCCATCCACAGCTTGCGGAGCAGTGAATCAGATATTGTATTCTTTCCTAGAAGATTTTTTAAATTACGTAGTAATTGTGTGGGCTTGCTGTCGCCCAATTGAAGTGTTAAACAGGTCGTTGATTCGGCCTTCTTCACATTTTCCTGTTCTCTATATAATAGCCTCCTTTAGCGTGTTGAAGGGCTTGTCTGTCGCAACGTTGTCCAGCAAGTCCGATAGGTCAGATGCGACCTCCGGCGGCAGCTTTTCGATAACGAAGGCAAAGCGTGCCTTTTGGGATTGGATTCTTTTCGACTGGAAAATGGCGTTTAATTGTGCAAACCAGACATGCACGTTGGCACAAAATTTTTCTTCGCTTTTTTTTTTTTTTTTTTTTTAAATCACGTCGGCAGTCAAATTTTTATGGGGCGTTTTCTTTAATCGAAATGTTATTTATTTATTTATTTATTTTTAAATGTTATTGTTAACGGATAAAAACTTTTGGAGAGTCGCAACGCTAAGGTTGAATTTTTTTGAAAATTTAAGAGTGCGTTTTTTTACTAATATGGTAATTTGAGAATTTTTTTGTTGGAGGAGTTTATCAGTCAGTATGGCATGAATTAAATTGTTCAATAAATAGAGTAATGTCTTAGCTGTTATCCTGAAAATTTGCACTTCGGACAAGTATTCTTTAAAAAAAAAAAAAAAAATTCGATTAGCATTTAATTTTTTGTCTCTGGTGCTACCTGGATTTTAACTAAAAACAATAATTTCCATGCCTGAGGATGACTGAATGTATAGTTGAAAGTATTTTCAGATTAAAAAAGACCTTATACAGCTTGTAGTTATTAAAACAAGGATCATTCATCGAGTGATTGCGAATGGATTTCGCCATTTTATATAATTAAATTTACTAATCTACTTTTTGTATGAATGATTCATTATGAATTGAACTGCACCAAATTTTATATATATATATATATATATATATATATATATATATATATAATTTTATGTTATAGTTTAAAGTGCTCAATAACAGGGATATAGCCTATATAAATATAAAATATCAAAATAGATATTGAAATCAGCACCCAGGAGACCGTGTTTCATGCTTAAACGCAATCATCAGGCCATCGATTGTAAAAGCATGAAAGACTTGCCTCATTTTTTTTTTTTATAATACTGGTGTTACGAATTTGGTCATGTCAGCTGATGAATCTTAATATTTATGGTAAGCAGCGTAGGATGATCATTCAATAGGTAAGCCTAATCTAGTAGTGGCCAGGTCCTGAATTCAGAGTTTTTTTTTCTTAACCTAGACTGGTTGCCAACCATGGCCAAATATAGATGGGGAGAGAAGAGATAATTGTATATCTTTCCCGAAAATATTTGCGCCATAATGAATCTAACGAACTCAACTCATGTTTCACTCAGAGTCACTGTCCATTAGACAAATACACGGAAAATCATTCTCCAGATTGATTGAACATTTCCTTTGATCTGTTTCTATGTCATACGAAACAAATCGTAGCAGTAAATATTAATTTGTTTTGTTTGTTTTATTTTACGGCATATCAACCTAAATGGGTTGTTTAATGCCGACAAGTAATATTGCTGGTATTATTTTTTTTTTTTTTTCTAAAAATATGTATATTTTTTTTTTATTGTTGGTATATATATATATATATTTTTTTTTTTTTTGTAAAATTAATATATATATATATATATATATATATATATTTATTTTTTTTTCCAGAAAATGTATTGTTGGTATTTATATATTTTTTTTTTTTCCAAAAAATGTATTGTTGGTATTATATATATTTTTTTTTTTCCAAAAAATGTATTGTTGGTATATATATATATATATATATTTTTTTTTTTAAAAATGTTTTGTTGGTATTAGGTACCTCCACGAAATCGCTAAAAAAAGAGCATAGCTTGATGAAAAAGACGCCAAACTTGCCGAAAACTAAATTTTATTGTCTAAATGCTTATGTTATTAAGAGGAAAGACCAAAGTTTTTTTTTTTTTTAATTATTTTTAAAAAATTTTCCTTCTTTTTAGAACATTCTAAATTTTGATTAAAAGAACCTTTTTTCTATTTGTATCAGCGGAACTAGTAAATAACATACAATTTTTAGCACGTTTTTTTTATGACACATTAATTTGAAAAATCGTGCAAAAATAAAAATAATTATCGGATGTTAATGAAACTTTCAGAAACTATTCACAGATGATCGAAATTATTATAAATATGTTTTTTATTTTTTATGAAAGTCATGGTAGAAATATTTTTTTTTAAATATTTATTACCCCCCCATAACTAATTTTATGAAAAACGCTAGAAATTCGATCGCATCGGTTTTAGTGATTACAATAATTAAAAGCACACAGGGCTTTGAGGAATGCAAATCATGTTTTTTTTTTTTTTTTTAATTGGATACCCAGTACCTGAAAATCAGCTCTGAATTGTAACATACAAAACTCAATAAAACAAATATATTATTTAATTTCAAATGCTTTTATTTGCTTTTAGTTGTTTTTATGAATATGGACAATATTTTCTGAAAGCAAAAAATTTTTTTCGATGAAAAATGAATTTTTAATACAATTATTTGTTATTTCATTAATTATAATAGATTTTACATTTAAGTTGTTAAAATATTATAAAATTAGTTAAAAGCCGCATCGGCTTTCATAAGTGTCCTTATGAGATAGATCTTTTTTTTTTTTGTTGTAAATTGTATCATTTTGACTAATCAGAAGATCCCCAGTAATTAAGAAATGTAATTTTGTGCTTATAATCGAGCTGTAATTATAAAATACGGAAGACCAACCAGAATATAATTAAGTTGCGTTATTTGAGTTAAGCATTGTTCTCCGCTGTTAAGGCCTTTACTTTTGCAGAAACACGTGTGGAGAAGTTAATTTGATTTTTCAATTTCAACTGAGAAGGGTACCTACAAGTATCAGTATCATCTTATGAAATTTATATGATCTTATTTTTATATTAATCTCAGTTATGACATTTTTCCATAAATGAAATATCAAAATTAATAATAAAATGAATGCAAATACAAATAACAGTAGAATGTAATAAATGTACATAAAATTATAGTATTTTATGTACAATTCTTCTGATAAAATTTCATAAGAAAGGTACCTATAAATTAATTAGATACCTTTCTTAAGAAATATGAAATTTAATGTCACTCTTAACAGTTTTATTTTAATTTCTTTACAATATATTTTCCATAAAGCATCATAAACGTAAAGGTGAAAGCTAAGTACAAAAAAAAAAAAAAAAAAAATTAGACCGCTGAAAGTTTTCGTTAAAAATAACGGGGTAAATAATTTGTTCACGTAAATGTAAATTATTTCACTTTTCTCCTTCCGTAGAACAAATTAGCCTCATGGAATTCGTAAATATATCATTCATCACATGTCAAGAGACGCGAAAGTTTATGACCTGCTTTGTTTTATTTTCAAATTACATCTTTTTTTGGCACAAAAGCTAAGTTAAGTTTGGTTCAAAATATTTTAAATAAACATTATAATTTCTGATTTTCTTAAAATAAGTTTTGAAAAATGATAATTGATATTTAAAAAAATTTCAAAGTCAGATTTCCATTTTTTTTTTAAATGGAAAAAAAATGGTCAATTTTTTTGACTCAAAAAAAAAGATTTTTAACGAAAATTTCGGACGTGCTAGGAACGATTAAAAATGGAAAAAAATACCCCAAAAAATACTTTGACCTTTCCTCTTAATGAATAACAAACATTTAGACGATAAAATTTTGTTTTCGTCAAGTTTGGCGTCTTTTTCATCATGCTATGCTCTTTTTTTAGCGATCTCGTGGAGGTACTAATATATATATATATATATATATATATATATATATAGGCCATGATAGAAAAAACACCAGTCGACCGGTTTCGTCCCCTCTCATCAGAACTTAACAAGGGAATTTAAATTATGAAGAAAAAAAAAAAGTTTGTCATGGATGACGTGAATGAATGGACAGGGAAAGAAAAAATAATTTATAAAAAATTATACCAACAAAGATGCTAGAGGCGCAGCACAGCAAGTCAAAGCAAACAATCTTTTGTTTACAAAGAGCAGGTCGCCTGACCTGATGTAAAGCGTCTCCAACACCTTAAGATGGAATAATGAGTGTGCTCTGGCCAAAACAGAAAACTAGTTCACACTGAAATCCATCGCACAAGTGGGATTCGTTATAAAGTGATCCGCAATCGAAGACCCATACGTGTTACGAATGGTATCGCCCAACGAAAAATTTTTATTCAATATTATAGCAGGTACGTGGTGTTTAATTCTAACGTCCAACCGCTGTGTCGTTCTACCTATGTAGTCGCATCCACAACTACATTTGAAATGGTAAATAACAGAATTAATATGGTTGGGGGGGGAGTAGAACATCTTTACACATAGATGAAAGGACAGACTTGGTTTGAAAAACAACACGAACCTTGGCTGCATAATAACACTCGCGTGAACTGCATGAAATCCGCTGGGCGAAGGACTCACTAATCCTACCCAACCACGGTAAACGAAGATAGACCGGACATTTACCCACTGAAGCAGGTTTGATTTTATTGAACCTAGTAGTCTTATCCCGAATAACCGATTGAACAATATCCAACGGATAACCATTGTTCACAAAGATCTCAGTTAAACAACTGATTTCATCTTTCAAGGTGTTATTTGAACAAATCATTAACGCCCTACGAGTCAAAGTCCTAATCAAATTGATCTTTTGTCGTTTAGGACAAAAAGTCTCATCGAGTATAGAGACCTGTAAAAGTAGACTTCCTATAAACAGAAGTAATAAACGAGGCAGGAGTTCTGTGAACAATATCAAAGAAGGGCAATGAACCATTGACCTCCTTATCTACCGTAAATTTAACGGCAGGATGAACACCGTTGAGTAGGGAGAAAATTGATCAACTTCCGATTCATGGTTGAACCCACAAAAAGTGTCATCCACATAACGAAAGTAAACACTGGACAGGGCAGAACCTAACAAGGTTTTCCTCGTAAAAACCCACAAAAATATTTACCAAAACAAGACCCAAAGGGGAACCCATCGCTACACCATCGATCTGACGATAAATGATATTGTCGAAACTAAAATCGACAAACATGGTGGCAAATTTAATGAGTTCAACAAAAACATCTTCAGGTATGGTCGGAGGACTTAAATTACGATATAACAAATCACTACAAATATCAATAGTCTCCGATAAAAGAACACAAGTGAAGAGACTACAGATGTCAAACGAACACAAATCCATCAGTGGCATCACAATTCCGAATGAATTTAGAAAAAGTAAACGAATCTTTAATACAAAAGGAATTATAATGCTGTAACATTATAGCCAGTCACTTTGCGACTTTATGCTGTGAAGACCCAATCATCGATAACATGGGTCTCAATGGGACACCCTCCTTATGAATCTTGGGTAATCCATACAGATGGGGACGAATAGAGCCAGACGGTCTCAATTGCTCCGCCATTTCAGAAAAAAGAATACCACTTTTTACCCATTTGATAAGACGTTTCTGAAATCAAATTTCAGAAGTCAGCGATTTTCAGAGCACACTCATTATTCCATCATAAGGTGTTGGAGACGTTGTACATCAGGTCCAGGTGACCTGCTCTTTGTAAACAAAGATTTGTGCTGCGCTTCTAGCATCTTTGTTGCTATAATTTTTATAATTCTATTTTTTTTCTTTCCCTGTCCATTCATTCACGTCATCCATGACAGACTTTCATTTTTTTTCTCTTCATAATTTGTGATGAGAGGGGACGAAACCGGTCAACTGGTGTTTTTATTTTAAATCTATCATGGCCTATAATAAAGAATTTCTTGCTTTTTATGGCATAATACGTTTCTTTACTGTTTCAAACATATTTAAATATATATATATATATATATATATATATATATATATATATATGTGTGTGTGTGTGTGTGTAACACAAAATCCAAAATTACCTCATATGAGGGATATCTCTTTTTCTACCGAGGTAAACTTCGTCAGTCTTATTCAACCCTGGTATATTTTGTAGGTCAGTTTTAATATTTTATATTGCTAGGGTCCACTTGGATTATTTACCAACGGATTTATTTCGTTTACTATCTCTCTCTCTCTCTATATATATATATATATATATGTGTGGTTTATTATACTTCGACATTCTTTATTACCTCTGGCAATATTATAGCCGAAACTTCGTATTTGGAATAGACTACCATATCCACTGTAATAACAGCTGAAGTTAAAAAAAATGTCGGTTTTAGAATCAATTCATTATTTCTTTAGATATTACTTTGTTTACATTTCGGATAGGAAACGGAGAAAATTTGATGTTTCCAAGGAAAAATAATCTGGATGAAGAGAATGTGCTTTCCTTAGAAAACCAAAAGACAAAAGGAAAAATAGAACTTTGCTTAACTGTCTTCCGTGACCTAGCAGTAAAGTACGCTGAATCAAATAATTTCGTACACAAATGACGCAGGTTCGATCCATGCCGGTGGAACATATTTTTCTTTACTAAGATTTCTCGAATGCGCAAGCCGATAGAAGTAATATACAGTTTAATAAAGAAGCGTCAGGATTAAATACAGATTATCAGTCATAATAGAGCTTGAAGTGAATGTGGTATTCAGAAAATTCTCACGCTAGTTTCAAGTGCATGAAATGATTTATAATATAATCGAAAATATTTCGATCCACGCGCCTTCATTAAAACGTCAAATGGTCGTGCATTTCAAATTCAGACAACCTGATACTATTTAGGTATATTGCAATGTAAGAACGTTAAATGAAAAAAAACAAAAACAAACTAATAACGAATTAATCGACAACGCCCCATTAAAGATATTCGGACAATACTATTAGGTACGTTTATTAGTAAGAGGTCTGTAGCGAACCGTGGGTTTATGTGTTAAATTAGGAACACGTATGTAACTCCTAATAAAATATTAAAAAAAGAAAAAAGAAAAAAAAAAGAGTCTATGTATTTTTTTTTTCTATGTATTAAAAAGAGTCTATGTATTAAAAAGAGTCTATGTATTAAAAAGAGTCTATGTATTAAACAACAAAATTTACAATGGACAAAGACATTAACATTTGTGTTTGTGCGTGACCGTAGAGAGTTCGTATTTTGATGAATGTTCGTACGTACGTCAATGTGTACGTCTCATGACGTTTTCCCACGAGTGGGCAAAACGCAAATCTCTGCGAGAGATCATTTTTTTTGAATTTGTCTGCTGAAATCCAAAGTAAAAAGGGAACGGGGCAAGAAATCTCCCAGTATTTATTGTGTCAGGAGAGCGTCCCCTTGTGAATAATTTGGACAATGAAGGAGGAGTTCACTCCGACAGGTCTAATCAAATCGGTGTAGTCAAAGAAAAATTGATAATGGAGCACCATTGAAAAAAAAAAAAAAAAAAAATTACGCCTCTAACTACGCAAAGGTTTAAACTAGCAACAGAAAAATACAACATATAGTTTTCATTGGGCGAAAATTGTGAAAAGCCTGAAAGTTGTATCCTGTAGTCAGATTTGAAAGTGTGGCTTTCATAGCATAGTACCGAACTGGATTGTGACCGTGTTAGGATTTAGGGCCGTCAGGATTCAATTTCAAATACAAATTTAATTTAAAACTAGAACCTAATATAGTACAGTTTACATTATTTTAAATAGGTCTTAAAAAAAAAAAAAACTTTAAATAAGAATAAAAAGAAAATAAGCCAATTGAAATGGGATCGATGTTTCGACTTTAAGAAACTCCTTTTTTTTCTTTTTTATCATTGGTATAGATTTAGGATACATCTTCTGAGCAATATTTGCTTCAATGGGCAAAGAAAAATGTGGGTGAATTCACACCTTAAAGGGCACATCGACCGTCAATATAATTTTATTTTCAAAAAGGAAAAACAAAAAACGTCTGAAAGAAATTGATTTAAAAAAAGAGGAAAAAAGAACAGTAAATTACAAGAAAATGCAGAAAAAAAACCCTCTTAGTTAACCGAATTTTAACCAATTATAAAATTTATTTTTATGAGGAGTGTTTTGACTTAATATTAATGCTAACAAAATCAAATCTGTTAATTAGCTGTACGTAATGACCCTGGCTATGATTACCGCCAAATTTTACGAGGCAGTGAAGCAGAAAACAGACAACGAAAGCGAAAGACTGATATCTGTAGATAAATCCTCGTTCCTAGAGAAAAAGGAAAAAAAATTAAATGTTCTCATTCCAGAAATTCAAACAAATTAAAGTTCATAGTCATAAATTCATTTGAGTGAAAAATTACTTGACATGCTGCCAAATAAATAAGTATTTTAAGAGAAAACACGTGTTTTAAAGCCAACGATAAAATAAGAACAAATATCTTTAGTAAGATTATTATTGAAAAAAATTAAAAAAAGCATAAGAAAAAATTGGTGTGAGCACGAACATAGCAAAACGTTCTTGTATAATCAGAAAGAATTCAAAGTGATAGACCTTTCACTGAGGTCAACAAGCAAACCCTCGTTACCAGTGGTAGGGACGAGATTAGCACTATTACACTTTCTCCCCCCCCCGCCGTGTTGTAATATTTCGCCGCCATGTAATTTGTTCCTCAAGAAATAATTTTTTTTCTGTTGGCTATCCTTTTTGCATTGCTTACATTCATCATTTCACGTAATTTACTGCTCATTTCAAACCAAATATTATGGCTGGTGTCCAACGCGTTCCCAATCAACAGGTTTTTGAAGACATCACCATTTTGAAGATTGGAGCACAGTTTTACAACACTACTGATAATTGCATTGACTGGTGCCGTACGTATGGACTGCATTGCTTGCAATAGCCGCTGCAGGAAACAAACCTATTCGCATCGATGGACAACAGGATTTGGAAATGTGCACGTAAACATGGTGGGTGGGTGAAAGTGTAATAACGCCACGAGATTTGGAGGATATTTATTTATTTTTTTTATAAATAGAAAAAAAAGAAAGAAAAAGAAACGGAACATAGATGAAATACTGTGAGAAAAGGTAGATGTTAGTCTGCGGTATCCTGAAGGATTCGAAAGATGCTTTGCTTTGTCGATTTCAGTTTCAGCCATATTTAAAAAATATATGTATAAGAAATTGCCTACCTTTACTGTAAAAAAATAAAACGCTGTCCATCTGTAACGGTCAGAGTAAAATCCACTCCTTTCATAAAATGTTAGCCATCCACAGTTTGGACAAAACAAATTAAATACAAATTACGAGAAAAGGAAGAAAATAAGAAGAGAGAGAAACTGAAAAGTCGGCGCGCTTTGGTTTAAATAGTGGATAGCAGCAACGTTCGTTATAGAACAAGGGAGTTAATTCATCTGAAGAGTGAGAGAAAGAGAGCAAGAGAAAGAAAAAAAGAAAGTATCTCTTGCGTGGCCTCTCCCCCCCCCCCACACCTGGGGCTTTTCTGGAGGGATTGGCAGAGGAGTAGAAGTGGTTTTTCCCCCCGTCGGGATGGATGCTGCAGATGTATCTATTCCGTGCTGGAGGCTTTCTTTCCTCTCTTGCTTTCCTCCCGCTGTTATGTAATATCTGTTACGTAGAGGCGGTATGACTAGCTTAGACAAGCTCTGACCAGCTAAGAAACCTTTGACCAGCTAATACCAGCGGCTTGAGTGGAAACACTTGGGTCCCCACGTTAAAAACCGACCTTGTGACAACCTGAATCAGTGGGGGTGTCAAGTAAACCTCGAGTTAAATATGCATTGGGTTCATATATATATATATATATATAATCCCTTTGAGCCCTGCGTGCCTGAACAATATTAACCCTTCCGCCTGAGCTCCTGAGTCAAAATTCTCAGATAATTGGTATGTAAAGGAATATTATCGAATGGCTGGTTTAGTGAGATTGACTAGTTAAGTGAAAGATCAATACCCTCTTTCGCCATCTTTAGGCCTTTCATGGAATTTTAAAATGAATGAATATTCATGGAACACGAATGAATATCTCGTTGAAGAGGATAGAAAGCAATCATCTAAAATATACTTGCAGAATAAATACAAAAAAAAAAATAACAGTGAGAAAGAAATTCAGTTAGCTTAATACTGTTATGTCTATTATTAAGCATTGAGTTCAAATAACTCTTTAAAATACATCCAGAGAAAAAAAACAAAACCAAACAAAAACAAAAAAACAAAACTAGTTAGCAGTAAAAATGACGTCCATTATTAAAATCGAGAAAGATTTTATTTTTTCAGTTTGAACAAATAGCACGCAGTTTTATTAAATCCAATTTAGCATTTCTCGGGAAATAGTCTGTTTTTAGCATTTCACAGGAAATGGTCCATTTTTTAGCATTTCTCGGAAAAGGGTCCGTTTTTTAGCATTTCACGGGAAATGGTCCGTTTTTTAGCATTTCACGGGAAATGGTCCGTTTTTTAGCATTTCTAGGAAAATGGTCCGTTTTTTAGCATTTCTCGGGAAATGGTCAGTCTTTTAATATTCCACGGGAAATGGTCCGTTTTTTAGCATTTCTCGGGAAATGGTCCGTTTTTTAGCATTTCTCGGGAAATGGTCTGTTTTTAGCATTTCATGAGAAATGGTCCGTTTTTTTTCGCATTTCACGGGAAATGGTCCATTTTTTAGCATTTCACGGGAAATGGCCCATTTTTTAGCATTTCTAGGTAAATTGTCCGTAACCTTCAAAGTACTCCGAGGTCATTTATCTAGGGTAACGTAACCATTTGGAATAGTGAAATCATCTGGTCCCATGTGAATCTTCTTTGTGCATTTTCTCTTCATGACGTAGGCGAACATGGCTCTCCACAATTTCTTGTCCTTTGTAGATCTTAGCAATGGTATCTTTTCGCCATCTCCCCTAAACCCTGTTCTCTACTCTGCCAACCATTTACACAAGCTTGTTAGGTAAGTTATGCGCTGTTTTCCTCTATATCTCATACTTTCAATATGTCCTGTGAGTATCAAATTTTCCAAGCCCTCTTTCCTCATTATGTGCCCTATAAATTTCAACCTTCTTTTTCTGGTACTAAATATAAGCGTAGATTTTCTATCCATTTTCTCTAAAACTTCGTCAGTTCAAGGTGTTTTGAACATCCTTCTGTCGAGCCACATTTCTGTTGCACCAAGTCTACGATTCAGTAAGTCAGTCAGTCAGTCATAGCTTGGCTTCGCAAAACGAAGATCACGATGGAGTCTGTAAACGTCGCTTGCAGGTACGTTTGTGACTGACAAGTCCAATGCGTGACAGGCATACACGGTCGCAGTAGTTGCACCTGAAAGTCCTATCTGGGCTCGATGGCAAAGTATTGTAGTACTTCCTCCTCTGCCTATTGTCCCTAAGAGCGGCTCTGCAGGTATTTTCAAAGAAAGAGACAGCAGGGTTGGTGGTGAGACGCCAGGTTCTCAGCTAGGGTTGACCATTGACAATGGTTAATGTGACAGGCAACAAAGGATTTTTTCAGGCAATCTTTGAATCGCTTCTTTGAATCCCCTCTGCCACAACAGCTAGTGGAGAGCTCGTCGTACAATAAGGCAATTTAGGCAGGCGATGATTCTCCATGCTGGAAACATGTCCAGCCCAGCGCAGCTGGGACTTCAGCAGCATGGCCTTAATGCTGGTGATCTTCGCCTTTTCAAGAACTTAAATATTGGAGACGAAGTCACTCCAGTGTATGTTAAGGATTGGGCAGAGGCAGCGCTGGTGGAACCGTTCGAGGAGTCGCAGGTGGTGTCGATAAGTGACCCATGACTCTGAGCCTTATAAAAGAGTGGCGAGGACGATAGCTTTATGCACTCTTATCTTAGTGCCCTTCTTCAGGTGTCTGTTGTACCACACACGTTTGTGGGAGGATTGATATTACGCAGCAGTGAAGTACACATTCTTTGACACTAAGGAGCGTTTCCTATTTCTCAATCCTTTGCTTCAGGAAGGCACTTTACACTCTTCCAATGGACCTTCGGATTTCAGTGTCACTCTTTTAGTCCTTCGTTAAAACATTTCATAGATATTTAAATTGTTTTATTTGGTTGATTTGGGCATGTCCAATTCGTAATTCTCATGTTGGGGGTGTCCCTTTTGCTGACAAACATACATACTATCTTCTAAGAATTGATTTTTAATTCATTCTTCTCACTTTTACTAGATTCTGTAGGAGTTCCTGTATTTTACTATCTGCGTCTGCTATCAACACCGTGTCAGCTGATTATCTTGTTAAGATTTTAGCTACCTATAATAAATCCTGCTAGGACTTTTAATTATCTCAGAATCGTCTCACTGTATAGGTTAAATAAGTCCGGCGAGAAGATCCATCCTTGTCTTAGACCCGTTTCTATTTTCGTATATTTAGTTTCTATTCGTATGCAGGTGGTTTTCTCTCATGATAAGTTCTGGATTATTCTAATATCCTTCCCAGATAAATCAATTTTACTTATCTTTTGTAACAGATCTTTGTGAATTTCGATAAATTAGATGTATTATTCACATTCCATATTAATTGTTTTAGTAAAATTTGAAAGTGGAATAACTACACTGGAATGTGAGACTCTTCTTCTCTGTGTTATGAGGTTCATGATCATGGCTATCCACGACTTCATCACTTTTTTCTGCTCTAAGTAACATTTTATGATTAACTAACGCTCTTTATCTTTCGTCCATCAGCCATTCACACAAACTCGTCAAGTTACGAGTTGTTTTCACCAACTTTTGTTGTACGTATTGTGAGTGTTACATTTTCGGACTGTCTTTCCTCGTTATGTGCCGCAAAAAGTTCAGCTCTTTTGTTTCTGATAGTAACTACCAGTTTTCTTTTGTAATTTTTATTTTCATTGTAACTTCTTCTTTGCTCACATGTTCTATTCATGGTATTCTTAGCATTATCGGGAGAACCGCATCTCCTCCTATTCAGTCTTCACTGTCATATAGAACATTAGAGATTACCTAGTAGTCCAGTACTCTTTTTTTGGGACATTTTCTTCTCTCTTAATACCCTGCCCAGTTTCGGAAAGACATCTTCCTCTATCCTTATGCGCCTTCCGATTTCTGTGTTCTACTTTCCGCTTCTTGTTTTTACACTAACCATACAGTTAAATTTCCATGTTTGATTTAGACGTCTCCAGTTAGTCGTTCAAATATTGAGCAGTCTCGCTTGCTGATTGTTATGGGAACGTACCCATAATAATAATGGACTATTCCTGCCATTATAAATACTGCGCCTCTCAAGAGGTACCAGGATAAATTGTAAGACGAGGAGAGATAATTTAGAGCATATTGTAAGGTCATTGGAATAGTGATACTTGTCGAGACAACATAGTTCACTCTAACCATATCTGATAGTCATTACTAATACTTCTACTTCTTTTGTATTATATTTCTGTTGTAATATATCTTTGTATTCCATACCTGTGTTCGTGTTATTCTTTCATTGGTTCTAACCTTGGACCATCACCGTGCTACAAGGAACTTGGACCATAACAATGATCAACATGGATCCTGTTTTCTTACAGTTGATAGTCCTTTCTTCTTGCTTTCTTTATGCCCACCGGTAATAAATTTCTTATAATTGTTTCTCCGTACAAATTCAGGTTTAACATGGTTTTATAATCCGCTTGGCCCCATACTCAAAAAAAAACAAACAAAAAACACATCCGTGTCATACTCCCCTTTCTTCTATTTTTTGTGTATTCGTTATGGATTCATTCTCTTTATTCGCAAAGATGGCTGATTGTTTCATCATAAAATTATATTCAAGATATTGTAAAAACAAGTTTTGTAATATTTCAAGTAGCTCTTCGTGTCGTACCTTATTAAACGTCTTTGTGTAATTCCTAAAATAAAGCATTAGATATGCTAAAATGGTATATATTAAAGTTTGACTAAAAACGACAGACAGTGAAAACCGTCTTATTTACAAAGGAATATATATTTTTACCAAAGATCAACCAAATTAAAAGAGTTTTAATTTAAAAAATAATTATAATTTTTTAAAAATTAGTTTATAAACGTGACATTTTTTTGTAAGTACGGACGACGATACACGGCATTATCTGAACATAAGAGCGATAACTATAGTAAATTTAAAGCCCAGATTTCTAAAACTCAATAAAACATTAGTTTAAGGAGAATACTTTCCTAAAATCTTAAGATTACCGAGTGCGTCAAAATGAAATAAAATGGTTCTCAAGTTATTTTCTTTAATTGTGTTTTACAAATAAAATCTCCGTAGAACAAAATTAGATTTGTCATCACCTTGTCAAACACGTAAATACGCCTACTGTAGGTTTCAAACACAGTTACTGTTTGGTTAAAAACTGCATTTCTGAGATGTATTAAACTTAAAGTAAAAATATTTGTTTCAAATCAGATTAATTAAACTTTAAATCAGCTAATATTCCTAAAATAAGGTTTCAGAAAAGTATATTTAATTTTTGGAAGATTTTTTTTAATAAAGAGAATTACAATGCGAGGAAAGACGAATAAAAATGGGTTCTAATAAGCTATTTTAGCAAAATACCCTCCTTCCAGTCAATTTAAATTAGTTTTTGAATTACAACAAAGTATTTTGCGTATTGGAATTATCGAATTTAATCTATTCACTTGAAATTAAAGCAAAACTAAAAATATTAAGAAAGTTCATTTTAAATGCGTTTTTTTTGTGGAAGTCTCTACAGAGTACGATGGGTAAATCATCGCCATTTTATATTTTTAATTTTGCTCATGCGCGTTGTTTGTTTTTGGTTTTGTCAACTGCACAATATAATAGAGTCAGTTGGGCACCGTCTGAAAGAAAAAGAGCACCATAATGAAATTCATTCGACCAGAAATTTGGAAAAGACATGCACTGCTTGGTATCCGCGCCGGAAGCTCCAATACAAACATTTCAGTGTTTGGATGTCAATCTGAGGACAGGACAGAGAATTTGAAAAGAGTTGGATGAATCTAATGGTGATTACGAAGGTGTTTGGAGTGATCACTAGTTTCTTTACTTTATGCCTTCATCCATCTTTCCACAAAAAATATACTGATGCCTACATCAAAAAACCTTGAGGAGGTCTAATGCTGCCCTGGGTCAAGAGGGTGGCTGCTGAAAGAAAAATATACCAATGCCACAAAAGTAGGAGAACACAGTCAAAAGAAATTTATTATATCACATTACTTCGTACATTTGGTCACCTAACTCTCTAGACAGCTACCCCTTGATTATTATGTGTGGGGCGTAGTTAAGCGAAAAAACGTCCTTGTAACACCGAAGATGAACTGAAGACAACGATTATAGCAGCATTCACCAATTTAACAAAGAGACACCGTCCTTAATAGCTGTAGAAGATTCCCAAGTCGATTGGAAGCCGTGTTTGAAGCCAATGGCCATTTCATTGAATAACTTTACTCTTTCGTATTTCAAGATAACATTATGTGATTTTGGTAAATATATCAAAATGAAATGTATCATTTTTGACTCATTTAGACGACAATTTATGCAGCGCTCTCTGTATATTAAAAGTTGACTAAAAACGACAAACAATGAATGCACGTCTCATAAAGGATCAAATATTTATTTTTATCAAAGATTAACCAAAACTTAAGTGTTAGATTGCTGGCCAAATCCACACGCATCTATCTATTTCTTTCTTTCCTTTTTTTTTTTTATTCGTTGACCTGTTTTATTAGTCAGGGGAATGAAGATAAAATACATCCAACAAGACGTTTGTTCGGGAGATTAGAGGTTTTGAAGAACGAGGAACTACCTCTAAATTGCTGTTGTTCCCATTTTATAGTAAAATGACTAACAATAAATTTTTATAGTAAATTGACCAAGAATAAATTTTTATAGTAAATTGACCAACAATATATTTTTATAGTAAAAGGACCAACGATACATTTTTATAGTAAAATATTCAACAATATATTTTCATAGTAAAATGACCAATAATACATTTTTTATAGTAAAATGACCAACAATATATTTTATAGTAAAATGTCCAACAATACATATCATAATAAAATGACCAACAATACATTTTATAGCAAAATGACCAACAACACATTTTTATAGTAAAATGACCAACGATACATTTCTTATAGTAAAATGACCAACAATACATTTTTATAGTAAAATAACCAACAATACATTTTATAGTAAAATGACCAACAATATATTTCATAGTAAAATGACCAACAATACATTTTTATGGTGAAATGACCAATAATACATTTTATAGCAGAATTGCCCACAATACATTTCATCTGTAGTCGATGGCATATAATTTTGTTCAAAATATTTAGATTTCGGCATTAAACAACCCATAGAGATGTTGATATGCTGCTGAACATGATCAATTAAACAAATTTGCACACTTTTTTCTTTTAGTTATCATGACGTGCCTGTATACAGAAAAGATTTCTAAATATCTAATGACGTACATTGTGAAGTCTTTTCGCACCTTCTCCGAAGGCATATTTTTTTTTTGAAAATCATTTCACGCCAAGCAAGGCAATAATGCTACTAAGCTGCAAGAAGTTACTGGGAGTGAAAAGAAATCGAGAAAACTTTAGAAGTAACCGTGAACCCAACCCTAAACATAAAATTAGCAGATAAAAGAAGAAAGAAAAACATTTTGTGATGTGAATTCTACTAGATAGGCATACCTGGGGGAGATAACACTAAGTAAACAGGTCTTACTTTAAATTCGAACTTGGTTCTCCGCCGCTAACAATTACACCAACCAGGAAAAAATAATACCGAGAGCAAAAAGATATAGGAAGCTGTAGAGAACCATGACCGCCATAAAGGATTATAGCACTCAGAGGAATGACCTGCCATATTGACACAATCTTAGTGGAAATTTTCAAGTTAATCTTGTGTGATCAAAGTAGAACAAAGATTTGTAATATTATGTGTGTAAAATAGAATAAAATTGGTTAACGATTTTTGAAGACCGAATAACAATAGATTTTCCAGGTCTATATTAAGTCCTGCTCACAACACCTATATTTAGAGAGACATGAGAGACAGTGTACGACTACCAGTATTGACACTAACTTATATAACAAAAATTCTATACTATCTTCAAACTTGTTGTTAATATATCTTTCTTAACATCTAATCCATGTTCCGTGTTTTCCTTCTGGGTCCCGACGTGGGTCCCAAACAAAATTCGTAAAAAATATATCATAAAACAAAAACGTCTACACAGTTTGTTGGAAATATATTTTCTTTCTGAAATACGATATATTTTACTTGACGGAAATGGAACCACATATAAGACGTTTGGTTCTCAACATTGACAACATACCGGCAAGTCCTGCAATTTTGGTAGCCGTATAACAATATTTTTTTTCTTTTATGTCATGCTCTGTATTCCTTTTGGATCTTGTCGGTACGGTTTTGTGTGTGATGGATGGGGGGATGGATGTTGGTATTTAACGGTCAACATATATTACCGTGGTGCTATGTGAAGAAAAGGAGTCTTTGAACTCAAATTTTATTTTGTTTCGTCATTTTCACGTCCTCAATAAGACGATAAACTTTCCACATCCTGGATTTAAGGATAAACTGTTCCGCATCCTGTGTAAGACGATAAACTTTCGTCCGACATCAAAGCCTTCTGATTTTTGGTTTTGAGGAGTGTGGAGCCACCTATTAATTGCTGGTGCTGTCAGGTTTATTCTGACCTGGGGTTGTATTTTTGTTTAAATATCCCAGCTTTGCGATAAATAATTAATCCCCAAACTGAGGTCAAAACACTATGAAAGTTTAAAAATTGGTTTTAATACCAGAAATACTTTGTAAAAAATTATTAGCAACAATAAATTTTCGAAGAAAAATAATTACCAACAATAAAAATCTTGTCGGCATTAAATAACCCATTGAGGTGTTGATATGCCATCAACCAAACCAAACCAAACCAAACCAAATTCGTTATTTTCACGTATTTATTATTAATACTTCTAAGCCCGTGAAAATTTCATGTTTTTCCTATTTTAATATACTTAATTCTTCAGTTAATGATGGAATAAGCTCATGGTGAGTTCTAAGACATTAAACCATCCGAAGAAATTCCCCTATCGCATCGTTAAGTATTTGAGCTAACAACTTTAATATTGCAATGACATACATATGAATGCTGGTCGTTATTTTAAGAAGTAAGGGGGTACAAATGAAAAGATTTGAAATTGACAACTTTTTCCATTTCACTGAAACAGACGTTAAAGACTTCTATTCTTTCTTCCATCTTCTCACTAAAACTAAGTAGTGTCTTTGGTATGCATTTTGTCTTCCCACGCAATCAAAAATGAATAGTCCGTTATTTATGAGGTGTTAGTAGGAAACATTAAACACTTCTTTGTTTGTTTGTTTGTTTGTTTATTTCTTTCTTTCTTTCACTGACATCAAGTGGCGTCTATGATATGTCTTTTATCATTCCATGCGATCAAAATCAGTACAATCAATTATTTATGAGGTATCGGCAGGGCGCAACGATCGTGCGAACTAAGGGACGGACACGTACAATTAATAATAATAACAACAACAATAATAAAAACATTAACAACAATAATAATAACAAAAATAATAATAATGACAATAATAATAATAACAATAATCATAACAAAAACAACAATAATAATAATAATAATAACAATAATAGCAACAACAATAATATAATAATAACAGTAATAATGACAATAATAATAATAATAACAACAATAATGATAATAATTATAACAGCAATAATAATAGCAACAACAACAACAACAACAATAATAATAATAATAATAATAATAATAATTAGAGATTTTATTAAATTCAGTCCTTAGATTCTTTTCTTTACATTTTCTTTTATTTTTTTGGCACTTCAAAGAAATTCCTAAGAATCTTCCTTTGTTCTTTTTTTTTTTTTTTACCATTCTTTGACATTAACACATATGTGCCATTCGCTATTTCTACCAATTCTTCTTCTTAATTGGTATCTGTTTTGTGTCTGCTTTTGTCCACCATAACTAAGATGGCAAACTTCAAAATCGTTCAAGAATTCGAGAAGATTAAGGTGAGAAATGGTTTCTTTAGAGAAAGGATACGATAAAAAACATGATTTTTTTTTGTTAATTTCCCGGAGGAAGTATTTTGGTTGATGTGTGAAATGTCCTGTGAAACGGGATAATTAAAAAAAAAAAAGAAAGAATAAACATGTGTAACATCCATTGACTTTTGTACTGATCCTAATAACGAAAAAAGAAAAATGGTCGGAACCTTAATGTCATTAATTCTTCAGAGACACAGAAGCCGAAATCATACAAACGTTAAACATTTAGAAATTATTTACCTACAGCCAGACATGAATTCACATGAAGAGAAAGCTGAAATAATTGAAAAAAATAAAATACATCTTGGTTTTGGTCCCCAACTTTTATATATATATATATATATATATATATATATATATATATATATATATATATATATATATATATATATATAAAAGTGTGTAGAAAACGAAATTTAATTGCATTATATATCAAGAACTAGAGGTAAAAGTATGACAAATTGTAAACAGTTTTCAACAACGTGTTCCTGAAACTTTCTATCTATCTATCTATGATATCTATATATATATATATATATATATATATATATACACATAAAACAGTCTGAAATATATTTACACACACACACACACACACACATATTTATATATATATATATATATATATAATTTAAAGAAAAACAGACCATTTTAAGTAAGACTCCATTGTAATAGTTTATTTCACCAGAGACCCTTTAAAGGACGCTGGATAATCAGACATCACTTCCAAAAGGTGAAACGAAAAATGAAATGAAAATTTACACTTTTGACGGGTAGTATTAAATTTATGCAATTTAACAGAGAGGGTAGCGAGGAGTGGTGCGAGCGACATAGTCGATTTTAGAGAGGGTTTATTTTCATATTTTAATCATGCTTAGTATTGAGGAAGGAGGGACCAGACATTGACCTATTTAATCGGTTAACTTAACGGAAATGATATTTTGAAAGGGAAGGAGAGAAGAGAAAAAATAGATAAAAGAAAGAAGGGGGAAGTAAAGAAAAAGATGTATTTCATATATTTACGGAGGAAGAAGAGGGTGGTATAGTTTTTTTTCAATTTAGGTAAAAAAACAGATTTTAACGTTTGATAGTAATTTAAATGTTTTTAAAAAATCACGAAGAAATTAATTTGATGCTTGCTAGCAATTTAAATATTTAACTCTTTTACAAATAATTTAGGGATTTAATATGAGTTAAATACTATATTTAAAAAACATATTAATAAAAAAACACGTTAAAAATATTATTCCAAAAAATAAAAAGTTTACTAATAGTAATCTTTTAATATTAAAATGACTGTTAAGGTAACATCTTTATCCGTTTGAGACTAATTCATGAATGTAATTTTTAACTATTTTAGATGGGTAATTTTTTGTAATAAAGTTTAGGTTTCAAATTAAGATGGAGTAATATTTGAAGGTAATCTTTAAAAAATTTTTTTTTGGATTATATATACCACATATACACTTTATGTAAATCTCACATATACATACGTTCATTTACATGTACAATTACACATATATAACACACAATATATACACAGGTACCTATGTATATTCATATATAAATAATTATACATACATTTACAAATATTTATATTATTTAAGTATTTTTTTATATATTTCACAGTTAATGTTTAACGTTAGGTGGTGACTTAAGTGTTTAAATATCAAAAAAAAAAAAAATTTCATTTTAATACTTTTACTATCAAGACTGATAGTTAAAGACTAATATATTTAAATTTAAATGCATATATATATATATATATATATATATATATATATATATATATATATAGATAGATAGATAGATAGATATATAAACAAACACACATGCATATATATATATATATATATAAATATATATATATATATATATATATATATATATATATATATATATATATATATATAAATATTTAATGAAAAACAGACCACTTTAAGGTACCATTACAATAATTTATTTCACCAAAATCCTTTTTAAAGGACTCCAGATCATCAGGTAACAATTCCAACAATGAAATGAAAGGAAAAAATGGGATTAGAAATTGATGGGTAGTGTAATTTTTGTAATTTAATAGGGGGTGAGAGTTGTAGTTAACTAGACAAGGTAGAGTATAGGGCGGGGTTAATTTCATATTTCTCTTAAGCATGCTTTATATTGGGGTAGGAGGAGTGACCGAACCGTGACCTATTTAGATGGTTAACTTAACGGAAATGATATATAGGAATGGGAGGGCAGTGGGGGGAAAATAAAAGGAAAAATGGAAAGGAGAGAGGAGACAGATATATCTAAATGAGTGTTACGGCAAAGAGAGAGGGGGAGAGGGAAATGAATCGAAAGAGGCTGTAATTTTGTTTTAACAAAATTATGTAAAAGATAGATTTCAATCCTTGATAGAAATTTAGATGTCTAAAAAAATGATGAATATTATCAATTTAAACATTTAATTTTTTAAGTAAATAGTTTAGGGACTTAATAATAAATTAACTACTATTTTATTAGCACATTTAAAATTATAGAACCTATTTAAGAAATATTTAAAATTATAATAGTTTATTTACCCGACCAATTGTTTTTAAATTTAATTTAAATGTAATTTTTTCTTTATTATTATATGGGTAAACTTAATTAAGGTTTAGGTTTCATTATTTAATAATATTTGAGGGTAATATTAAAATTTTTGTTTTCTTCTTATATGTATCTCACAAAACATATTCATGCAAATCCATATATACATACGTCTATTTACATGTGCAAATCAAAAACATAGACACATCGTAATTCACAATATACACAAATGTTCATCCATCTTCAAACATAAATTATGTATACATACATTTCTCAATCATTACCTATATTTTAACATTTGAAATTTATTTAGATTTTAGTTTGATTTTATAGTTAAATTTTAACTTTAAAAAACTTCTGAAGTGCTTCATTATTAAAGGAATTTCGTTAATATTATTATTACTATTAATTATTAAAAAGTGGTATATTTACAATAAATTATCAATTTTAAGACGGAATATATATAAATTGAGTATCAAAAATTACTTTTACAAACTTTGGGGTCAGGTTCTTCGCACCAAAAGAAAGAAAAAAGTCGATTATAAACATATCCGCAAACCTTTCTTTGTTGAGTTATTAAGTCTAAAGTAAGTTTAAGGTAGATAGCGCTGTTGTCATGTAGACAAGGTTACATCTGTCATTGGTGTACATTTGTGACTAGTCTGTCTTCAACGTTTAACACATATAATAGTGAGTTAACTGAGAAGTGTTGCATTTAACAATGGCAGAATATTCATATTATGCACAAGCAGATGTAATTTTTACATACGGCCGCGCGAATGGTAATGGACGCGAAGCTGCACGGCCGTATCAGATTGCATTTCCAGACCGAAGTCAGCCGAGTCATCTAAACATTGCTGCTGTTTATTGTCGCATTGGCGAGACAGGATTCATGGCACCACAAACTTTGGTAAGAAGTCTTTTTGATTGTATCATGGATTGTACATTTAAAAGTGTCTACCGTAAACTTTAAACTCAAAAACGAAGGATTTGCAGACATATGTTTATATGGACTTTTGTCCTTGTTTTTGTGTAAAAAAACTGCGCCCAATGTTTGTAAAAATAGTTTTGATACGCTCTGTATGTGTGCATATATATATATATATATATATATGATAAAAAATATAATATTTATGTATGCTATATATATCAGGCATGACGATTGCGTTTAAGCATGAAACAGACTGTCGCTGGGTATCGATGTCAATGTCCACTTTTATATATGCTCTATACCTGATATCTATCAATTTAACTCATAAATATAGCATACCTTAAAACTATATTTTTATCATCTATCTCAGTCTTTCTTTCTTTCTTTCTTTCTTTCTTTCGATCTATCTATCGATCTATCTATCTTAGTCTTCTTTCTATCTATCTCAGTCTTTTTTCTATCTATCTATCTATCTATCTATCTATCTATCTATCTATCTCCGTCTTTTTTTCTATCTATCCATCTATCTATCTATCTATCTATCTCAGTTTTTTCTATCTATCTCAGTATTTTTCTATCTATCTATCCAAAAAAGGGATCTATCTATCTATCTATCTATCTTTTTCTTCTATCTATCTCAGTTTTTTCCATCTATCTAAATTCAGTCTTTTTATTTCTATCTATCTATCTATCTATCTATCTATCTCAGTTTTTTCCATCTATCTATCTCAGTCTTTTTTTCTATCTATCTATCTATCTATCTATCTATCTATCTATTCTATCTATCTATCTATCTCCGTCTTTTTTTCTTTCTATCTATCTATCTATCTCATTTTTTCTATCTATCTATCTATCTATCTATCTATCTATTTATCTATCTATCTATCTATCTAGATAGATAGATAGATATCTTCGGAATTTTTTATTAGATTGGACGCGCGAACAACCCTAAAATACACTCACTGATTCGAATGCCACCTCTGTCGTACCGCTCAAGTACACGTTTTCCTCGCCAAGGGGAACGTCTGATCTCTCGAACACAGACGAACGTCTTTCTTCTGTCGATTGAAACGTCCATGAAATTCTGAAACGACGCCCTACTGTTCTGCGATGGATGTAATATGCGCATATCACCTTTTGGCTGAGAATCCGAGGAAAAATCCGATAAAACAGTAACCAATCACGTTTTCTCTATTTCGCTGTTCTGTTTTGCCCTCCGGCGATGGAGAACGAACTAGATGACATCTGCGTCGAACGACATTAAATTTGGCTGTAGAAGAAAATGATGCGGGCGATGGGGAAGAAGAGACAAGAACGAAGATATTATTAAAGAAAATAGGAAATATTCTTGATTGAGAATATTGGCTGGCTGAACTTGGCTCGTCTAGAATGGAACCTTTTTCGAGACACAATTACCACACACACACACACACACACACACACACACACACACACACACACACACACATATACATATATATATATATATATATATATATATATATATATATATATATATATAAATATATTATAGGTAAGTAATGGATAGCGGCTTGGATTGAGGAATCGAAAAAGCCGAGTTCGAAATCCAGTCGAATCCATACATTCAATTACGTGCTAATACCCTAAATTAAGGTGTATGAATCCCTTCTCCCTCCAGCTATGGTTAAATAGCAGGACAGACTGGATTCTATAGCCTTGATGGCAACTGGTGTCTAGGAGAAGGAGAACTCTGAATTCAAAACCTGCAATTTGGATCGTTTGAGAACCTTGTGGCATGTAGTGAACCAGCTCTTTGTATTTGTCCCTTCAAAAAAAAAAAATGGTCCTGCATGAAACCTTCACCACTATAATCAAATCTCATGTGCTGTTGTCGGGCTGTCGGTTTCCTAGGAACATCTGCTTGGACCCTCATACGTCGAATTCGACGAGAGTCGAACCGTGTATATATATATATATATATATATATATATATATATATGAAGAAATATAGTTTTAAGGTGTGCTATATTTATGGGATAAAGTGCTTAATATCAGAGATAGAGCGTATGTAAATATGAATATAAAAGTGAACATTGAAGTCAGCACTCAGAGAGGCGACAGGCTGTTTAATGCTGAGGGTTTTTAATTAGTAGATTCTTTAATATAAATGGTGTTAAGATAGCTAATTTTACTTATTTTGGAAAGCTGGAAGAAAGAAACTCAATTGGGTTTTAGATATTAAATATTTTGTGCATGGAAAATTATGCTGTAACACGATTCGTAGAATTTTTTTTGTTACACACGATATATATATATATATATATATATATATATATATATATATATATATATATATATATGCTACATTTTTTTTTCGTCAAAAAAAATAATGGAAGACAAATTAAAAAAAAAAAAACAACACTTAATAATTATTAAATTCAAACACGGACATAATATCTTGACCGTGTTTTCAAACAAACAAACAAACAAAAAAAATGAAAGCATTTTATAAAACATACATACAACAAACTATTTCTTATTTTCCCAGTTAAAATATAATCCTTGAAAATGGCTAAATGCATAGCCGAAAGAGCTCAGATAAAAAAGAACATTTGGACAGTTTTTATATAATTTATCATCCGAAAAGAAAACAAAATATTAGATCGCATGAGAAATTGTATAAAAAAACTAAATAAAAACACCTTGTCTGTCGTTTCCAATGAAATGTGCATGAACGAAGGATTGCTGCCTAAATACACAATTATATATATATATATATATATATATATATATATATATATGGAGATTTTGAGATGTAATGATTACATTTGATGTTTGAAACATTTTGTAATAAATGATAAATCTTCGGTCTTTACTGTATTTGTTAAGTGATATGTTTTTTTTTAATCGTCTCACTTCAAGCAAGGCGAGAGTGCCACTAACACTCAAAGGATTACAGAGAGTGAGAACAAGAGTAAAGAGGGTTTTTTTTTGAGTAAAGGATAAAGAGAAGGACGGGGATCAAGATCAAGGCATCAGAAGATGTTGATTTACATTACATTTGAATATTTGAAGATTATAGCCATCAGGGAAGCAAGTAAGATGAAGGGAGTTCCACTGTCGGGAAGTGCGAGAGAAGAAGCTGTTGGAGTAGAAGAGACGGATACATTTAATCGTTTCGACAGTGAAAGTGTGGGACCGAGATGCCAACCTAGTAGCACGCTTAAATTCATGCAGTTTGGGTACCAATGAAAGTAGCTCCTCAGAGCAGTTGCCATGAAAATATTTGTAGAAAAGACAGAGGGAAGTCACAGCACGCCTTTGAAAAAGTGACTGTAGACGAGATGCCAGATCAGGACCTAACACATTGCATATTCGTCTCTGGATTTTGTCGAGGACTTCGATATGTACGGAAAAATTATATTTTTGATACATCTTTTTTTACAATTAGGGTGCATACTTTCATGCTAGAACAGTTATTTTTTTCGAAATTTCGTTAAGGCTAATGCCATTTGCTAATCGATGATGTAGAGAGAAATAACTATCATTAATAAGTGTTTGTTTTATTTTGCTCAGACTTTTATAAAATAATGTGTTTGAACAAATTATTTTCGATTAATCATATTTTTATAACAGATATTTTGTATCCGGGAAGGCATTCACTTTGGTAAGTGAATCATGAATACGGCATTTACTCTGCCTTCCCCCCCGCCCGCCACTAGGACGAGATGTGACACAAGGTCTATTTTTAGGTGGAGACCCGAGGGCGTATTTATTTAGACAGGAAAAAAATTCCCCTCAGCCCCGTCGGATGCGCTGGCCTCGATGCGAGTACCGATCTCTCTCTCTGGTGCAATGGGAGGGTGCGGACTCAGGGCAGCTGTTTATCAGGGCTGGGCACCTCTTGAGTATTATTTTTCATTTTCCCTCTGTCCTTTGACAGAGAAGCCCTGAGCGCATCCTGCCCAAAGACAGAGAGGCAACTTTAGAAAAAAAGTAGAATATTTAAATACTCAAAAAGAGTAAGTTGCATACATTTTAGCGATGAGAAGAGATACTACATTTCTATCTCAAACCGATTCCCAGAGAGCACTAACAGCTTGCTCAAGTAATGCCGAATGTTTCATTATGAGAAAAAGGATAACATTATAATTAGAGATGAGGTGAATAGATACTACATTTTAATCCCATCCCTATACCCAGAGATTGAAAAAAAGAGTTACTCGAGCAATACTACCTACTCAATGAAAGAATGCTGAATGTTTCTTTATAAGGAAGCAGGTACTATTATAATTAACATTAGAGATAAGGAAAACAGATACTACATTTTGATCCCATCCCGATGGCTAAAGAGTGCAGAAAAGCATAACTCGAGTAGTCTTACCTGCTCGATCAAGGTATGCCGAATGTTTCCTTATAAGGAAACGTATATTATTACAATTAGAGATGAAAAGAACAGACACTATATATTGATCGTGACCCGATGCCCAGAGAGGGATGAAAAGCGTAACTCGAGTTCCATTACCTGCTCGATCGAGGAATGCTGAATGTTTCCTCATTAGGAAAACGGTAATATTATAATTAGGAATGAGGAGAACAGATACTACAATTTAATCGTGACCCAATGCCCAGAGAAGGATGAAAAGCGTAATTCGAGCAATGCTATCTACTCGATCAAGGAATGCTGAATGTTTTCGTATAAGAAAATTGATAATATTCCAATTAACATTAGAGATGGGGAGAACAGATAGTATATTTTGATTCTACCCCGATGTCCCGAGAGTGAAGAAAAACGTAAATCGAGTAGTACTCCCTGCTCGATGAAGGAATGCTGAACATTTCCTTATTCGGAAACGGTTAAAATTTGAATTAGAGATGTGAGGAACATATACTATATTTATATAATATCCCGATGCACAGTGAGTGAAGACAAGCGTAATTCGAGTGGCACCACTTGTTCGGTCAAGGAATTCTGAAGGTTTCCTTTTAAGGAAATGGATAATATTGCATTTCCAGATGAGGTGAACAGATACTAAATTTTGATCCCATCCAGATGCTATAAAAGTGAAGAAATGCGTAATTCGAGTAGCACTAGTTACTTGATCAAGGAATGCCGAATGTTTTCTCATAAGGAAACGGTCAATATTCCACTAAGTGATGAGGTGAACAGATAATACATTTTGATCGCAACCCGATGCTCAGACAGTAAAGAAAAGCTTAATTCGTGTAGTCCTTCCTGCTTGATCAAGTATTGCCGGATGTTTCTTTATGAGGAAGCGGATATTATTACAATCTCTGTCTGTTTTACAAATACTTTCATGGCATTTGCTCCGAGGAGCTGCATTCGCTGGTTCCCAGACTTCAAAGTTCAAGCTCCCTACAGAGGCTGGCATCCCGATCCTGTCTCACCCTTTCACTGTCGAAACTATCTAAATGTAGCCGTCTCTTCTACTCCAATAACTTCATGTCTCGCACCTCTTGCCTGTGGAACTCCCTTCCCTATTCCAGTTTCCATGAGAGCTATAATCTCAAATATTCAAATGTAATGTCAATTTTTAATCTCCAGTTTCCTTGATCTATCCATACCCTTCTCCTCATCCTTTCTTCTATCACTCCCATCTGATCTTGCTCCAAATTTTCTGTAACCCCTTGCGTCCTAGTGGCTTCTCGCCTTGCTTGGAGTGAAACACTTAAAAAAAATGAGGAAAAGAAAATACATTTTGATCACACAGCTTGAGTGAAGAAAAACGTAACTCGATTACCACTAGTTTCTTGATCAAGGCATGCTCAATGTTTCCTTGTTGGGTAAAGGTTAATATTATAATTAACATTAGTGATGAGGAGAACAGATACTGCATTTAAATCCTATCCGATCGCTCCGACAGTGAATAAAAGCGTAACTCGTGTATCATTAGCTACTCGATCAATGTAGGCCGAATGTTTTCTTATCAGGAAACGCCAATATTACCATTAGCCTTGATTTCCCTGTTTTTCTTTAGTTTATAATTTTCGCAAAATACATTAATATTTACAGATGAGACTGTCAAAGAATATGACATGTTAAAACTACTGTCCTCGCTATAAAATAATAATAAAAAGATAGATGAATAGATACAACACTTTTTTTCCCCTCTTAAATCTCTTTCGTGACCATTCTGTGCCTATTTGACTCGTCTTTTTTTTTTTTAATTCTGTTCTCGCTTCCAGCAAATGCTGATGGCAATTGTTTTTATAATTCATCACAGTTTGCCTTTATGTCTGTTGCTTCAAGGATGATGAAATAGAGACGAACCATGAATAACAAACCGATCATCTCCTATGCATTATCAATATCTCTGTCGTCGGATCATTGTCAATGTTGCGCACACAAAAGATATTTCTTCAAATATTCAATTATATATTTAAAAATATATATTAAAAAAATTGCTAATATCTCTATGTTTGTTCAAGGCTTTTCAGCTCTTTTGTCCTCCGACTGCTATGTGTTAATTCCCGATACAGGTAGCCTTCAGGCAATTTCGAACTGAAGCCTTTATTTAGTCTACAGCGGTAGATTGTACTCATTCCACTGATCATGTCTAGCAATATGTAGTTTAGTTCTATTACAGTTTTTTGTATATATTATGTAACTAGTGAGCCAGTTCGAATGACACGACTCACTTTATAGTCTACCAATGGAAGGTTAACCAATCAGAAGCCGCAGAACATTGTATCCGTCGTGTATAAAAGCGGCCATCTTTGTTTTACCTACCGGAATGACCAGTGCCAACTTGATAGGCGAAGATGATAGAAGGAAGAACTACGCTCTGCTACTTTGCTACGATATCCACTGCGAACTTGAACTACGCTTTCTTACGGTCTCCGAAATATTCACTGCCAACCTCTGGATTCTATACTCGAAGACGACCGTCATAAATTTGTAACAAGTTCTTATTTATTACTGCTCAGTTATTGCTCGGCCCCTTTCTACTGAGGAGAAGTACTCACTGCTCAGCTCAGGTATTGAACTCACAATTATTATATTCATGAACCAACATTTTAATCCCGAGGGACAATCCTAAGTATAGAACTTAAACCTAACCCTGCCTGCTGATGAGGCTGCTGCAGCTGATTGTTCCGCTTGACTGCATTCACAGAGGCTTCTATTTTCTACTTCTAATGCGTCACTTTAATAATTAATTTTTATTTCATTCACGTGTCTATCACGCCAACCATCATTTTTTTTTCTATAATCCCTTCTGTCTCTAGGGGAGGATTGGGGGATTATATTAGACTCCAATTGGGGAGGCAAGATTTTATCCAATTAAGGAACCAAGGAGAAAAATTCTTCTAATTCGCCAGTCTCGAAAACATAAGAAAACTAGCTCCATCGCAAATTCGGTAAATGCAGATAGTGGATAAGGAAGAAATAACATTACAACCAGTAATTATAATAATAAAATATTACAATTTCACATATGCACACACACACGCACACACACACACACATATACACACACACATATATATATATATATTAGTAAAGCTAATGATATAAAATGACGAAATCCCTTCACTAACAAAATTTTAAAGATGCATTAACCTACCAATCATTCTATGAATGTTATCATCCCTGTTTTTTAAATTTATAAGTTGTATAAGGTCTTACTTAAGTTTTTGGTAAAATTCAGGTATCATAATGCCAATACAAATATATTTTTAAAAAAATGTTTTATTGATAACTGATGCAAACTTTTGGAGCGAGCAGTCGCAACGCTAAGGTTGAATTTTTTGAAAATTTAAATGAGTGCGTTTTTTTATTTATTAACTAGCGGCATGGTTCGGCGTTGCCCATGCTTGATTCAAAAATCGTACGACTCATACAGTAATCGCTATCACTTGACTTAAAATATTTTTGCCCTTCCTTGCCTTTAAAGGAGTGCCCTTTGTCGTGCTGATGTTGCTACATGCCTTACTTCTTGCCTATCTCACACTGCGATTTTTTTCTAAGCTCTATACTAAACATTAAATCTGTTACGAAAAAAGAACTAAACAAAATGAACACAAAACGATCAGCTTTAAAAAAGGACTCGTAACTGGAAAAACCGAATGAAAAAAGAATGTTAACAATAAATACTTTTTCACACCCAACCCAGTTCTGCGGAATCAGAATCAACGTTGAGTTTAAGCAAGCGAATGATCCAATTGGAGTAAAGTGCCATGCAGATTTAAATTTTTCCACTTATGACGAATGCAGATATCGAATTTTTTGCATGCTAGCATGCTAGTCAACATTCATGTCAGTCAGCTGTTGGCTTTCACGCTGGCCAATAGAATCTTGCTGCCTATTCGTGGCAGCCAGCTATAGGCTCTCTCTCTGGCCAGTAGAAAATGGCCGTAAACTACATGAAAACTGCCGTAGAAGCATGAAAAAATCGATTGTTTCTACTATCGATGGGAGTTGGGAAATGCAATCTCAGTCTTGGCCTTGCCACTAACTTGGAGCATGTGCATGTAAATTTTGGTGCAAATCCGTCGAAAATTGCGGCCGTGCATTCGTTACACACACACACACACACACACACACACACACACACACACACACACACACACAATCCTGCCTTTTATAGATAGAGATATGGCAATTTGAGATTTTTTTGTAGGAGTTTGTCTCATCATGAAGCCAGAATGCTACATTCTCTTGTCCGAACTTCCTTTTGTGTGTCAACCCCAATTCATAGTTTGTAAACTTTCTGCCATATTATTGTTGCTTTACCTTATTACTATTGCTTTGCCTTATTACTATTGCTTTGCCTTGCATGTATTGTTTGCTTCCTTTATATTATTTTCCCCCTGTTCTATTCCTTTTCCTATTATTACTTATTGTAAACTTTGTCAATCCTGTTTGTTGGACAGTTCTATTATTTATTTTACATTTGATCATGGCCACTCCACGTATATATTTCCCGCTGCCGATCACTTCATCAGCGTTTTACTTCACAGTTTCTTTTCTTTTTCACAGCATACATTTACAGTTGATGTTTGCTATGAATAAACATCATATATTTCCTAGACTTTACACCACTGTACTTTACTACATCCACGAAACGAAAGAAGTTCCTCTCGGATTTTCCTCAAGAACTGTTGTCTTGTGGAACGGACTCACGCGTGGGTACTTCCCTGAACTCTTTGATCTTAACCTCTTCAATTCAAGGGTCAATCGTTATCTATTCCTCTTATTACCATAAATACTCCCCCCCCGCCTTTTCTTTTATCTATATCAAACACCACATTCGTCATTACCATTTCGACTGGAACTTTCAACCTTAACTGGTTATCTCGCCTTGTATTGGGTGAAAATTTAAAAAAAACAACAACATAAGCCTGGTGCTGTACTAAATCCCAAATATCATGATAACCTGCTTGATAGTCGAAATAGTTGCTTATTTTACTATTGCCACCAATGGGTGGTGTCACGAACCAATCTAAAATTCAGAATTACGTATAATGATTTTCAAGGCTGTCAGGACGGCCATCATTGAAAAGCCGCTGCAATACAATCTTCCTAAATCTATTGACATTCATTTGGGATAGTGTCCTAATAGGTTAAAGCCAGTAAATTGAAATAGAGATCAGATGTTTTTATGTTGTCATCCTCCTCATCATCATCGTCAGTCTCCTGACCAGATGTGGTCATAGGGTAGCAGCTGTGTACCTGACTAGTTTTTTTTTTCGTATATCCTTGTCGAAAGCAAGCTGGAGAATTATTCGTTCGTGCATAGTGTGTCTTGGGCAAGTAGACCTGACGGAGCCCCTCACTCTACAGTTTAGATCACAGCCAATGTCCTCTGACTTGAAGGTTCACTTTGGTCACGGAGATGTGGATCTCGATTCCATTTGGACCACCTTTCGATCTGGCGATTGACCAGTCGAGTAATCTCTCCGCTCAGCGATGCCATGTCATTACCTCTATTGGCGGCATCCATAACTATGTGGCCCATTGTACAGGATGACCGTTGACCATTCAATGCGGAATGTATAATTACACTTTTCACCAGAAAAATCGGGGGGGGGGGGGGAGAGAACCGGTTTAGTCACCGATAACGCGAAAATACGGCACTGAGTAGTGGCATCAGTAGGTTGAGTACGAACTTCCATAAACAAACATCTCATCAGTATTCATTTGTGCAGTTTTTTATGTAGAGTGAGAGGCTATGTTTAAATGTAAAATAAATACTAGAACCGTCAAACAAAACAAATTGACAAAGTTTGCAATAAACAATAACTAGAAAAAGACAGGGCAATAAATAGTATAAGGCAAACAATATGTGCAAGGCAAACAAACAGTAATAAAGTAAAGCAACAGTAACAAGGCAAAGGAGCAGTAATAAGGCAAATCAACAGTAATAAGGCAAAGCAATAATAATAAGGCAAAGCAATAATAATAAGGCAAAACAACAGTAATATGGCAAAAAGTTCACAAATTAAGAATTGGGGTTGACACACAAAAGCAAGTTCGGACAAGCTTCTGACTTCCAGACAAAACAGACCGAGACTTAGATGAAATCGAGAACCGGTCTATTTTATTGGCTAAGAAGAAATCCCAGCATGCATTTGTGTGTTTCCGTCTATAAATTGGAAGGGGAAAGTATTTTTCAGTCATTCTTACAATGATGTTGGGTGGGCGTCTCCTACTAACATATTTTATTTTAGTTTGAATATTTTGTTATATTTTAGCTTCGTTTTGTGTGTGCATCCCCTCCTCCACCCTTTCATGATTATAGATTTTTAGTTATTTTTGTAAGAAAAAAGAAAGAAGAAAATCAAGAGACATTTGTATATTACCAAATTTTTATGTCGTGAGTGTTTTTGTAGGTTCTCTGTGAATATGTGATATTATGGTACATGTAGGATTGGAAGGAGATGGATGAGTTCTTGTGGTGAATGAGGAAATTGTAATGAATGAATGGGTGATAAGTCTGATTAGCTAGGTCTAGAATAGTAAAGGTTGACCAACCTCTCCTTACTTTCCCTTCGGTCTTGTACCACAGTTGTTTATTTTAAAACAATAAATACACATTCTTACAACGATTGAAACCATCACTTTAAGAATAAACAGAATTAATTTAAATTAAGATTAATTAACAAAGCAGATGGTAACCAAATAACGTAGTTTCCACGGCAAGTCGACAGAAAACCAGCAACCTATTCTGGGGACGCTGTTGACAGCGTGATTGATTGCGATTGGTTTTTCTAATAAATGGGCAAATATACCGAAACCAATATCCAAATGCCAAAGGTGGCGGGCAAAAGAATGGTTTGTTTTCTCTTTACTTTCTTTTTTCTGTTGCGTTTATTACTGTCGTTATGGCGATGGATAGCGAACATCCGGATATTATGACAGTTGGAACAACTGGTGTTAGACAAACCGGAACTGCATAGAGGCGCCTTCATCCATTTTGAAACCGAAACCAACACAATCCGACTTTATAATTACGATAACAACAACAATAATAATCACAATATAAACACGTCATGTACACTAGATGATATGGGGTAAATACAAAATGAAGGGAATGAAAAATGGTGTGGATAATTAACATTTGTAGTACTGGAAAATGAGAATGTAAAACGGATGTAGGACTTCACTGTGCAATAGGATAATATATTTGAAGCAAGACGACCAGACAACTTTACGTAAAAAAACAAAAACAAACAAACAAACAACAACAACAACAACAACAACAACAGCAGCAGCAGCAGCAGTTGTTTCACCAACATAGCGGTACCAGAGTAGTTGAGAAAAAAAAGAAGGATAGAAAAATATCTAGGTTTGAACCACGATATAGAATGCTTGTTTGGACTTAAAAAAAAAGTAGAAGTTGTTTGGGACGCCTTGGACAGTGAACTATTTATAATATTTGACGCTAGATATTCTTTCTTAATGCTTACTGTGTATACTTCTACCCAGACAGCAAGAATATAACGAAAGAAAATCTAGTTGAAAATATTAATGATAATGATTCGTCTAAGAAATTCGGTCAACATAAGACTATTATATCAACTGCTACTAGGCGTAAACAGGCACAAAACTCCCGGGTAAGAAAAATGACAGATGTACCTCGTTAGTAGGAAAGTTATTTGTTTCTCTATAATTCGATTATTTAGAAAGCGCGATAAATTTCTTTCCAACTGATTGAAATACTGTTTAGGGTTGCTAAAACTTATTTTTATTTCATGTATAATGTCCCTTCAGAATATAAACGATTATGGCTACCTATCCTTTACCTAACTCCCACTTCTTTGCAGCTCTAAGCAATGTTTGTCTCGTTAATATCCTTCTCAGTTACTGTTCTGAAATTAATTTACACAAGTTCGTTATCTAAGTTGATCGTGGCTCTCCACAACTTCCTATCCTTTGCAACTCTAAGCAATGTGTGTGTCTCATTCCTTGATCTGCCGTCCATTTACACAAGTTCGTTAACTAGGTTGATCATGGCTCTCCACAACTTCCTATCTTTGTACCTCTAAGTAATCTTTGTCTTCTTACTATCCTTCTCAGTCCCTCTTCTGAAATCCATTTACACAAGCTCTTTAACTAGGTTGATCAAGGCTCTCCACAACTTCCTATCCTTTGTAGTTATAAGCAATGTTTGTCCCCTCACTATCCCTACCGTTTTTTGCCCTGACATCCAATTACACAAGTTCATTAATTGAGAGAGCTGAAAAAATGACACAACACATGGTCATTTTTATGACTTGTACCGGATTGTCAAATTACGTCAGAAGATCTACTTGAGAAATAAGATGATGATAATAATAATAATAATAATAATAATAATAATAACACAATACAACGGCTGAAACTGCAAAATACTTAAAAATGACAGCAAAAACAAATGCAGATGCAGAAGCGATGGCAAGATAAACCCTTTCATGGCCAATACTCTGCCCGTACCAAACAAGCTGACGTAGACAAAACCCATACCCATCAGTGGCTACGTAGTGCTGGGTTGAAAGCTGAAACTGAAGGTTTTATCCTTGCTGCGCAGGACCAATGCTTGTTAACTAGGAATTATCAAGCAGATATACTAAAATATTGTGTTAGCCCAAAATGCAGATTCTGTGATAAATATCCAGAAACGATTGACCAACTTGTATCAGGTTGCACGATATTGGCACCCACTGAATATAAAACCCGGCATGACAGAGTGGGCCAATATCTGCACTGGAAAATCTGCAACTTCTACGGGAAGGAAACTGAAAGAAAATGGTATGATCACCACCCAGACCCGGTTACGGAGATAGGACCTGTTACAATTCTATGGGACTACACAATACACACTGACAGAACAATCAAAGCCAACCGCCCAGATATTGTTATTAAAGACCACAAACAAAAACGGTGTCTCCTTATTGATATGGCAGTCCCTGCTGACTGCAATGTATCTTTGAAGATATTCAAAAAGCTGTCAAAATACAAGGACCTTGAAATAGAAATCTCAAAAATGTGGCATATGGGAATATCAACAATCCCTGTTGTAGGACTGGTTGGAAAAGATTCCAGGAGACTAATTGAGAGATTAATTCAAAGAGATAAAAAAATTGTTCTGGCCCACACTTTACGAAGGGCTTTATCTATGTAATATATATTTTTTTGTCATTAGAAAGTGTCATGATGCCATTCTTAACCTTATGTCCCTGGGCGGGACCCGGAAAGAAATGTGTAAACGCCAGAAATCAAAGAAAATAAAAATAATAATGATAAATATAAAAAATGTGGCATATGAAGATATCTATAATTCCAGCTGAGGTTGTGTAATATTATAATATGATTGAAGCAAAACGGCCAGATGTCATTACTTTCAGAAAGACAAGTAATGTTGGGTCATCAATATAGAGATACGAGGGTATTTGAGAAAAAAAAGTAGGTAGAATGGTATCTAGGTTTGAATCACAAGGTAACAAGCTTGTGCGGCCTTAAAAAAGTAGATGTTTCTGTTGTTTTGGGGCGACTTGGACAATGACAGACAAAATTGAAGAGTGGTTGGGCTGTGATTTGAATTGAGATGCTTCAGAATAAAAACACTGCTTGACACAGCCAGGATTGGGGGAAAATGACAGAACCCTTAGTTATTTTTTATGATCGCTCGTGATCATAAGAAATAAGAAGACATGATCGTTCCTGATCACAATGTAAGATCTGCCTGAGATAAATAAAAATAAATATTTAGCTTCTGTGACCAACACACTGTGATTATTGATCATTTTATCTGACAATCACACAGCGTTTATTGCGGCCGCAGTAACAGTCGTGTTTTCTGGGCAACGGAGCCCAACGCTCTACAGGCTCGTTTTGAATTTGAGTTTTTCCTTCTCCTATACGGGTTACCAACTAAGGCTATAGGACCATATCTGTCCTGTTATTTACCCATAGCTGGGGGAAAGAGATGGGTTCATACCTTTCTCAAGTGTATTAGCACGTATGTGAATGTAATGATCTCGACTGGAATTCTAACTCGGCTCTCGGATTTCTCAATCTGAGACGTTATCCATCACATCACCTTGTCTCCACCTTATTTTAGAATGGTGAATACTCACTTCTAATTATTACAAAATCCGGATATGTTAATATCTGCATAGAAAGATCTGTCATCACTATACAAGATAAAACAGCCATCAAAACAAATATGACATCATCCTTTATCTGCACAAATGAGACAGATACATACCATCTACATTATTTAATATTAACACAGATCGAATAATAGAATCAAATCATTGCCAAAGACAGAAAATACAGATCGAATAATACGAATGATACAATCATTGTCCAAGACGCCCCAAAACAACAGAAACATCTTCTAAATTTTTTAAAATGCACAAAGAAAATAATCGTGATTCAAACCTAGATACCATTCCACCCTCTTTTTTTCTCAACTACCCTGGTATCGCTATAGTGATGACCCAATCAAATCATTGCCAAAGACAGAAAACATAGATCGAATAATACAATCAGATCATTGCCAAAGACAGAAAAAAAATACACTGACTGACATGATCGTATCACGTGATAACATCTGCGAAGTTTTTTTTTTTTAAAGAATCTGCGCGAAGGTTTTTTTTTTCTAAACCAAAACAAATACAAATTCCTGGAGATAGAAATACTAAAAATGTGTCACTTAAAAAATAAAACTGTTCTTGTTGTGGTTGGAACTTTGGGTCTGATAGAAAACGGAACTCAACAACAAATTAACAAAAATCCATCATGCTTCATCTGTCCAGGAAATGCCAAAAATAGTTCTCAAAAGCACAACCCATATCTTAACTTTTGTTTGTTAGTAGCTGTCGTTTGTTTCATTAAGCGGAAAAAGCAAAAAATCGCATCCTTCACTTATCCTAGGAAATTGGTCATGACCCGGCACCGGATTATAAAACAAATGCATGCAAGAAAATGTCTTTAAATAACAATAATGGTAATAATACTATATCATAATTCTATCATATATTTCATATCACGTAGGAGTCAAATGACGACCGGGCACATCATATGAAATAGAGACAACTACTGGGCAAGATAGCTTCATCCATTGTCTTCCAGTACAATTCACGCTGTTATTTTCAATATTTTGATTGGACATTATATTTATAATATGAATGTTAATGAATATAGGGTTGCAATATCATCAGTATTTTTTTTTATTGGAACACCATCTCAAGGAGAGGTAAAGGTCAAGGCTAAAGAGCCCCTTCTTCCCACGTGATACGGCTATACGCCATCGAACGTCAACCCGATATTTCAAGATCACGGAATTGAAGAAAAAAACAAAAAAACTATGCGACATAACTGTTGAAGTAATTCCTATAGTGATGTGAGTACTTGGAACACTACCTAAAAGATTAAAAGAGGGTTTAAGAAAAATTGGAACTGAGATGAAGAATGTTGACCTGTAGAACATTGGCATGATTTATTCTGAGAAGATTCCTCGAGAATTTTTTGGCCGTGAAGAATCTTATTGGCATCATACCTTAAGAATAGCTACTAACTTACTACCTAACAAAGAGTGGAACAAGCAGAATTATATGATTCTCCACCCGTGACAAAGATGTTATATTCTCACAAAATTATATCAGTAATATATATTGTAATGCTCATTTTTCGTAAATTATTTTTTCTAATTTTGATGACGTAAAATAAATCTTTACTTAAACTTTTTTTTTTGTTTCTGGTGAATTTTATCATGAAATTTATTATGAAATCTGTTTAATTAACATTCATAGAAAAAACGGAGCCGTTCTTGACAAAAGCAAAAGCCGTGGACAATTCTTGGAAAACCCCTGAAGATAGAAAGCGAGTTAATTACACATTTCGAAATCAGACATTAGACGCCAATTGATCAATCACGTCGAAAAAAGTACGGAATAATTTATAGAAACTTTTTAATTACTTCATTACATAATTATATAAGTATGATTATGTACTACATATTAAAGAAATAATTTTAATGTACTTTGCAAGTTTTCTATGCTTTTGCCATCATTTAGCTACAAAAATACGGATATGATGGCTGACGATGAAGATTATAATCTGACGTTGATTAGACAAGCCGGTCGCGACATTGCTCAAATTATATCATATCGCAGATGTTTCTTTGTTTGCATACTTTATATTAAAACTGGACATAATACGGGCCGGTGTATGCGTCGAGAGATAAACATGTGTGTCTCCTGAAATGCCCACAACAAACATGGCGGACTCGGGAGGTGAGCCCTTGTAAATAAAAGGAAAAGAAAGAATATATATCTACAAACGAATGATAATGTATTAACAATAAAGGATTACAATGACATCGTCCTGGGTAAGACGATAAACTACGTCCAACAGCAAGGCTTCTGATCAGGAGGTTTTGAGGAGCGTGGAACCACCTCTTAATTGCTGGTGTTCTCAGGTCCACCCTGACCCGGTGTGGTAGAACCTGTTTGGGTCCCAACTATGGGCAAATAGTTAACCCCCCCAAATGGGGTCAAAACACTATAAAACGTGTAAAAATAGATTTTAACCCCAGAAATACTTTGTAAAAATTTTAAATTACCAACAATAAAATTTTTGAAGAAAAAAACAAACTTATTTAATAAATTTTTAAAAATAATAAATTTTCTAAAAGAAATATTACCAACAATACATTTTGAAAAAAATATATTATCAGCAATACGTTTTTTGAAAAAAAACTATTAAATAAACGATAAATTTTGAAAAAAAATATAAAAATAAAACAGATTTTTGAAGGAAAAAAAATCCTTACCAAAAACAGATTTTTTGAAAAAAATATATTTGAAACATCCATTTTGAAAAAAAAAATATTACCAGAAACAGATTTTGAAGGAAAAATATTACCATTCTAAACAGATTTTGAAAGAAAAAACTTTTACCAACAGATTTTTGAAATTAAATTTGAAATATTACCAGAAACAGATTTTTTGAAGGAAAAAATATTACCAGAAACAGATTTTGAAAAAAAATATTACCAGAAAAATTTTTTGAAAAAAAAAATTATTACCAGAAACCGATTTTTGAAAAAAATTATTACCAGAAACAGATTTTTGAAAAGAAAAATATTACCAGAAACAGATTTTTGAAAGAAAAAATATTACCAGAAACAGATTTTTGAAGGAAAAAATATTACCAGAAACAGATTTTTGAAGGAAAAAATATTACCAGAAACAGATTTTTGAAAGAAAAAATATTACCAGAAACAGATTTTTGAAGGAAAAAATATTACCAGAAACAGATTTTTGAAGGAAAAAATATTACCAGAAACAGATTTTTGAAAAAAAAAATATTACCAGAAACAGATTTTTGAAGGAAAAAATATTACCAGAAACAGATTTTTGAAAGAAAAAATATTACCAGAAATAGATGTTTGAAAAAAATATTACCAGCAATAAAAATTTTGTCGGCATTAAATAACCCATTGAGGTTATATGCCGTAAAACTAACCAAACCAAATTACAAGTGACAAAGACGTGTGTATCAAATGAATCAAAGATGTGTGTATCAAATGAATGCACAAACCTAATGGTTCAAAGTATATTTAGTGAGTGAATGTGCGTACGTACGTGTGTATCTATGTATTGTTTATACGTTTCCCAAAGGGAACGCGTTCTCCGTGAGTGATTAATTACCGCAGAGTATTCATAGTCCTGAGAGCGTCTCCTAGGAGCAGTTTCGAAAATTAGGAGTAGATAACCAGACAGACATTTAGTATGTTTAGTGCGTTTAATATGTGTGTCACCTCAGATGTTGCCAAAATAGATTTTCCCTGAGGGTCGTACAAAAACGCCTGTTGCATCAACGGTTGGATTTCCTAGATGCCAAGTACTGATCCAATAGATCAATAGAAAAGTTTATTTGTGACGTTTTTCTTCCGTTAGGACTTCATGGAATTGGGTTTGTTGATGTTGTGACTACACATGAGCATGAACGAGGGATGCTGGTAGTTTCAAAATACTTTTTGAAATAATTTTTTGCAGTCTGGACAAATTCATTTATATTCTTTTTCTTTCCACATTGTGATAACAGAAAATCTGCCAAGAATGCTGAAACGTTATAAGAATCTGGTCATAAATTTACTGTGGCTGAAGTAGCGATTAAAGCATTTTCTAGACATTTTCGTCTCTGTTAATTATTTTCGCTTTTAATGAAAAGAGCATTTTTATGTCAACATTGCAGTCAGCTTAGTTACGGTGAAAAACTAATGCGTTTTGTGTGCTGATTTTCTAAATATCTCTTCTGTGTTCATATAGTATTTCGTTTAAACTTCTTGAGGTTTTTCCAATATATCCTTTCTGGCAATGCTTGTGGTTGATAGAGTAAATTACACCACCAAGTTTTGGTTTGTTGTTTTATTTGTATTTATTAAGTCTTTGATTGTTTTGTAGTTGTGTCAATTTTTATGTTGAGTATAGATAAATTCTTTTCGGTTGTAGTTGTGATAGAGTTAGTGGGTAGAACAATATATATACTTTTTTAATGGTTGGGTGTGATTTAAAATTAAAAGAGGAATAAAAAGGGTTTTTAAAAAACTTTAAAATATATAGATACAAAGATGGAAGGGATTAATGGCGAGTTAGGCACATCATAAATTAGGGAAAGTTTATAAATTATAATTAATATAGTGTAAAGTGATTATAGAAAGGGAAATAAAAATATAGAAATTAGAATTAGTTATACTTTCGACATTTGAAGAGTTAGATAGGAGTGAATATTAAGGAAATATAGTTACTAATTAATTAAAACCGATATTATGGAAATTTGAATTTGTTTTTATGCCGACATTTTAACACTAATTCATTCCTCTGATCTTATAGTTGGCTTTGATTATTGTATTTTATTATCCTAATTTTTTCTTCTAAACATAGTCAAACTTATTTCTAAGCCTATTAGGAGTACGTGCGGACCTATAATTTTCCAAACTATCTGTGGACACAAATCTTTCTCCTTCAATTAGCAAAATATTTCTAAATATCAGAACAATGTAATTGAATGATAAATGCTAATTGAAGTTTCTTAACAAATCCTCTGCTGTCGCGGTGTGGGATATTTAATAACAATAGCGATAAGAAACAAAAACTTATATTTCCCTCTTACCTATTTATATATATATATATATATATATATATATATATATATATATATATATATATCTGATGAAAATATAATTTTAAGCTATGATATATTTATAAGTAAAAGTGCTCAAAATCAGAGACAGTGTGTAAATGTGACGTCAACATCAAGTGGCGACAGTGTGTTTCATATTAACCTTATGACATTAAATTGTGGTTATATGAAGAATGAAATATTAATTCTAAATTAAAAGAGGAATAAAAAGGGGTTTAATAATAACTTTAAAATCTATAAATAAAAGGATGTAAGGGATTAATGGAAAGAGAGTTGGGGAAAGTTTATAAATTATAATTAATATAGTGTAAAGAGGTTATAGAGGGCCAATATTGAAATTAGAATTAGTTATACATTCGACATTTGAAGAGTTAGAGGGGAGTGAATATTAAGGAAATATAGTTGTTAATTAAGTAAAACCGATATTATGGAAATTTGAATTTGTTTTTATGTCGACATTTCAACACTAATTTATTCTTCTGATTTAATAGTTGGCTGTGATTATTGTATTTTATTATTATATTTTTTCTTCTAAACATAAGTCACACCTGTCTCTACGACTATTAGGAATACGTGTGGAACCTTCTTAAAATATGGTTATTGTGTGAGTTAATAAATTATACATGTTGTTCCTCTTTTAATTTTAAATTAATATTTCATTCTTTATATAACCGCAAATTCATGTCATAAGGTTAATATTGGGGTTTAATTTTATAGAACTTCTTCCTTTTAAGACAAATATCTTTGACCCTTCCCTGACTCTGTCTCATGCCTTTTGTCTGACTGAAACATTGAAATGGATAAATTCTGTATTAGTTTTTCGAGTGTTTTTTTAAAAGTTTTCACAGTTAAATTTCTATTTCAGACATGAACACAGTCAACACCGGGATTGATAAGAGAGGCAATCGGTATCTTTGTCTGCCAAAATAGACTATTCCCCATATGAGGTGATTTTGGATTTTATTGTTTATTAATTATTTGCTCCGTAATAATAAATACATTGAGCTCTTTTTGTGGATCAGTTTTAATATTTTATATTACTAGGATCCAACGGATTTGTTACCTTCATATATATATATATATATATATATATATGTGTGTGTGTGTGTGTGTGTGTGTGAGTGTGTGTGTGTTTAGCCAGCAATCCTTCTTTAATGCACATTTCATTGAATACGACAGACAAAGTGCTTTTATTTAGTTTTTTATACAATTTCTCATGCGATCTAATATTTTTTTCTTTTCGGATGACAAATTATATAAAAACTGTCCGAATGTCCTTTTTTCCGAACACTTTCGGCTATGCTTTTAGCCATTTTCAAGGATTAAATATTTTAACTGTTAAATAAGAAATAGTTTGTTGCATATATGTATTTATATAATGTTTTCATTTTTTCTAAACACAGTCAAGATATTGTGTCCATGTTCATAGTTGATATTATTAAGTGTTTTTTTTGTTTTTTTTATTAATAAGGCTTCCATTATTTTTAGCCCTTTTTTTGCATGTAGATGATGCTATTATATTTGTGTTATGTTACAAATAGTGTCCGGTAGGTCTCCATGAATATTTAAATGAATATTTAAGATCTAATTGAGCTATGATCAGAAAGGTGTAGAGTGAGTCTGCGTGTCAAACATGTTGCAGTGTGGCCTATATAATTATTTACTAATTTTGCTTGATCAGGAATACAATTCCTTAATGGGCATTTAAATTCGTAAATAATATTTGCTCTATTCAATTTTGTTCTAAGAGGTGAATTATTACTTTTAACTATAAGGTTAGACGTTTTAAAAAAATTTTGTATATATATATATATATATATATATATATATATATATATATTATATATATATATATATATATATATATATATATCCTACTATGCATGACTTTACTAAAAATGAAAACTGATATATATTTAATGTTGCTTTGTATAATCATAATGCTAGTGAATTAGATCAAACGACTTAATTCCTCTGATGTCACAATTAATCGAGATGCTCAGTATATGCTGTAGCCTTTATTTTTATTGCCGATGTTTATCGTGATATCTTTCATTTAGATATGATACCTTTCTTTACTTAAATTTACTTCATCGCTCATCATGTCATTTTTTACCATTCTTTCCTTCCATCTGAACTACAAAGAACAAAAAATCGTTCTTTTGTTTTACTTAACGACTTCACTCACAGAGTCGCCCACAATGTTAGCCAAGAAATCACTCGTTAGCTTTTTGTTCGCCATCGTTAGAACTGCTTCATTTCCAATTCATTCAGTCATATTTGATAATTCTATCTCGCTTTTTTTCCCCCGCCACTTTCAAATTTCCAGTCTTTCTTTTATTTGTTTATTTTATCTCTCGTGCGCTTTGTAGTTCCTTTCAAAAATTCCTTTACTGTTCAGCTGTAGCTATTGTAGCTAATTTTTTTTTTCTGTCTTTCGACATGCCTTTGTCAACTTCATCTTTTGTCCCAACCGCCAGCCTCACCTGCCGTTGTGTGATTGCAAAGTACTTCCATTCCCGATGACAAACAATATTAAATTGTCATGTGCCTTGGCCATACAATATGGCTGCCATCAACACTGCCATTTTGGTGAAAACGTTGTAAAAAATTACTGAAAAGGGGAAACGTAAATTTAATAAAAAGAAAGAAATCAAAGGTTTTCTTCATTTTCTCATTTCTCTGTCCTCGAATGTTTCGTCAGCCATTTTAAATTAAAAAAATGTTCACTTGATCTTTTATAGTGGATTTCCGTAAAATAACAAAAACAAAATATTATTAACAAAATATTCTAACACTTGTGTTGATGAAAGAAAAAGAAAAAGACATGAAAAATAAAAGGTAAGGAAAGAGAAAAGGAAGGAAAGAAAGCAATAAAATAATGGAAATAGCAAAAGGACACGGAATGACATTAATAAAAAAGCAGATAAAATGGAGGAAAGACAAGCGAAAAACAGAAAACCAGAAAGAAGAAGAGGAAAAAGTGAAGTAGATGTAAAAGAACGAGAATAAAAAGAAGAAAAAAAGGTAAAGAAAAAGAATAAAAATAAGAGTAAGAAAAAGAAGAATGGTAAGAAGAAAAGGAAAATTCAGTAGTAGTAGAAATCGAAGTTGTAGTAGTAGGATAAGGAGGAGGAAGAGGAGAGTGAGGACGAGGAGAAGAAGAAGAAAGGAAGAAAGAAAGAAAGAAAGAAAGAAAGAAAGAAGCCGAAGGGGAAGTAAAAGAAAAAGAGTAATAATAATGATAATAATAAGAAGAGTATGAAATAGAGTAGGAGGAAGAAGGGGAGGAGGAAGAAGAAGAAGAAGAGGAAGAAGAGGAGGAGGAGGAAGAAGAAGAAGCATAATAATAATAATAATAATAATGATAAGAAGAAGAAGAAGAAGAAGAAGAAAGAGAAAAAGAAGCAGAAGGGGAAGTAAAAGAAAAAGAGTAATAATAATAATAAGAGTATGAAGTAGAGTAGGAGGAAGAAGAAGAGGAGGAGGAGGAAGAAGCAGAAGAAAAATAGTAACAATAATAATAATAATAATAATGAGAAGAAGAAGAAATAGAAAAAGAAGCAGAAGGGAAAGTAGAAGAAAAGACTAATAATAATAATAATAATAAGAGTATGAAGTAAAGTAAGAGGAAGAAGAAGAGGAGAAGGAAGAAGAAGAAGAAAAAGAATAATAATAATAATAATAATAATAATAATAATAATAATAAGAAGAAGAAGAAGAAGAATTGTTGAGGGAATATTGATGACTATGGAATTACAATTAGCTTAGCCTGGTGGTAATGTAGCTGTTAGAGAGTTTATGATTCAGATCGCTTTTGATAAAATCATGCCTCATTGGGTAACTAGAAATAGCCTTATTCTTATTCAACAATTGTACAAATAACAACGATATGAAATGGTAATTCGCATTAATGAAAATAAAAATGATAAAATATAATTAAAAGGGAAAATAAAAGGAAAAAAAGCGCGAGTTATCCGTTGTTAGGCAGGGTCATAAGTGGTGCTCCTCTCTTGTGCCCTTATGTCAGACTAAGATCAGTTTGATAAGCCCCCACAAAAAAGAAATAAGAGGAACAGCAAACCCGATCAGTAGAATTTATCGGCATGATCTTTTATGAACAAGACATATTGTAAACATGCTGTGAAACTCAGCTAGACAAAGCAAAGCCCTTGCATTGGTGGGTGACCTATTAGAAACACCAGATCTTACAGAAGGATTTAGCTTTGTCTCAGAAAAAACTCTATTATTAATCCTAATCGTAACCTAAGACCTACCCTTAATGCTTTCGCCCTGATTCAAATGTTTATGCTGACCCTAACGCTAACATAAATCATACCACAAACTTAACCAGTAAAGTTACTATAACATTAAACCTCACCCTAAACCTTAGAAGAAGCCCTAGTCCTAACCCTAAACCTTATAACAAGCCCTAGTCCTAAACCTAAACCTTAGAACAAGCCCCAGTCCTAACCCTAAACCTTAGAACAAGCCCTAGTCCTAACCTTAAACCTTAGAACAAGCCCCAGTCCTAACGCTAAACCTTAGAACAAGCTCTAGTCCCAACCCTAAAACTTAGAACAAGCCCTAGTCCTAAACCTAAACCTTAGAACAAGCCCTAGTCCTAACACTAAACCTTAGAACAAGCCCTAGTCCTAACCCTAAACCTTAGAACAACCCCTAGTCCTAAACATAAAACTTAGATCAAGCCCAAGTCCTAACCCTAAACCTTAGAACAAGCTCTAGTCCCAACCCTAAAACTTAGAACAAGCCCTAGTCCTAAACCTAAACCTTAGAACAAAGTCCTAACACTAAACCCAGAACAAGCCCCTCTTCCTAACCCCTAAACCTTAGAACAACCCCTCACCCAACCCCCAAACCTATAGAAGAAGCCCTAGTCCCAACCTAAAACCTTATTAAGAATAGCCCTAGTCCTAACCCCAAACCTTTTTAAGCCCTAGTCCTAACCCTAAACCTTAGAAGAAGCCCTAGTCCCAACCCTAAACCTTAGAAGAAGCCCTTTCCTAACCCTAAACCTTAGAACAAAATATTCCCAAATAAATTAACCTGAACAAGCCCCCGTCCCAACCCTAAACCTTAGAACAAGACCCAGTCCCAACCCCAAACCTTTGAACAAGATCTAGTCCTAACCCTAAACCTTAGAACAAACCCCAGTCCTAACCCTAAAACTTAGAACAATCCCTAGTCCTAACCCTAAACCTTAGAACAAGCCCTAGTCCTAACCCTAAATCTTAGAACAAGCCCTAGTCCTAACCCTAGACCTTAGAACAACCCTAGTCCTAACCCCAAAACTTAGAACAAGCCCTAGTCCTAACCCTAAACCTTAGAACAAGCCCCAGTCCTAACCCTGAACCTTAGAACAAGCCCTAGTCCTAAACTCTACCTTATGCCCTGACCCTAACACTTACTGCGTAAACATAACCCCTATTATAATTCTTATAATTATCGACATTAACCTACCCCTGATTTAACTCTAACAGTAATTTAATTGTTTAACAATGGCTGGCCGCTCGTATCGAGCATGCCTATCTAGTAGGGCGGCTATCCAGTCCTTGTAGCAGACGTCTGCTCAGGCACATTTGTGTTTGCTCAACACCCACGGAACCCACCGTCGTTTATACTTCAACTATGCCGAGCGGACCTTAGTTACAGTGTCTGATCTGGTGTGATCATCAGTCAGAACAATGCCAGTTACTTTCCAATCCTCGGTCACAATGACTTGTGACTTAGTGCTAGCACAACCGTCGACGAAAAATTTACAAAGCTTTGGTCAACCTGTAGCATGGTTTTCTTGTACTTTCCAATAAAGCCGCCCACTGCGATCACCTCACTACGCCAGGACGATAACAGCATGAAGCTAGTCAATGCCTGCTCAGGCGCATTTCTGTATGCTCAACACTCACGGAACCCACCGTGGTTAATGCGGTAACTCTACCGAGCGGACATTAGTTACTGTGAGATAGCGCTTTATCTTGATCAACATTCTGAAGAAAACCTCGGTTCCAATTTAAACCACAAATCTTGGATCAATCTGACGTATGGTTACCAGGCACTTTTCAAAGGTATCGCACTGTTATCGACCCCGCCACCAGCCGATAATATCAAGAGTTCACGTTCCTGTCAAAGCGATTACGGTGAGATGCGAACCCGGGTCTCATGGCCGGGAAGAGAACGTGCTAACCATTAACCACGTGCACATGATTTTTCACAATTTAATCATTACCAGTTATCTCAAACTCTAACCCTAACCCCAACCATTCTTTTAAATTTAAAACCAAACCATGGACTCTAAACTTAACATTTTATAAAGGTAAAATAAAATTATTTCTTTTAATTGCTAAAACTTACAAATCTGTGAAAATGAAATTGCTTGATTCAGTAAAAATTGTCAGAATCTTTTTAAAACAACTGTTTAGTGAAAACATAGTTTTCTTTATTTTAAGTGTTTACTTATAAGGAAACATTCATTGACCAAACAACCAGAGCTACACTCGACTGGAATTTATCAAATATTGAAACAATTTTCCAAGAGCAATAACTGTTATTCTACTTTCTAGCATTGTTGGCCGCTTTCTTCCTCGCCATTTTAAAAAAAAATGTTATATGGAACGTCGACATATCGATTATGTCATTATTTTTTCTTCAAGTCACATTGTGGCATGCATTTCAGTTGTTGCTATTGTTGCAAATCTTCAAGTGCTTCTGGTACAATTCTTTGTTTGTGATTGAGTTGCACGATTGCAAAAAATTCGAAGAAAGATGGTCTTCACTAAGAACCTACAAGCACCGTTCGCTCGAAGACACCGTCGGCAATCGATCTGGGAAAGCGGTTGTATACCGTTGTGGTAGGATCCACCTAATTTGCATAGTGGAGTACCGACCATATAAATATGGTTGGTACCGGGAAGAGAGTAGAGGAATCAAGAGATTCAATCCAGAGACTCTGCCCGATTGCGACTAAGTCAACACATTCTCCAGGAACGGTCTTCCCAGGAATATACAAAAGACTGTAAATATTGTGTACCCTTCCTTGTTTCAATACATTTTGTTCTAAGTACATTTTGTGTTGCATTATTATTCCATGCATTAGTCAAGTTTCAACATATACAGTTGACAGATTAAATATTTCTGGACGAGTTCAACACTATACATGGCAGCCGTATGAAAGTCTCAATCTGGCGAGGCTATTTAAAAAAGATGTTTTTAGCTATTATTTTGGTGTTGTAGCAACTTCATGTATTGTGTGAAACTTCTCTTACTACAGCCAATTCTATGTTCAATTTACTTATGCTAAATTTGCTACAACTGATCTATATTCTAAAGTACATGATGTATGTAGTATTTATTAATTTCACATCTTGAATTTTTATGATGGATTCAGGAAGGGGAGATAACTGCTTTCATTCAAAACCCAGATCATAGTTTCTATTTTGAGCAGATTTTTTGTTTGTGTCCTATATTTTGGAACACTTGGTAGAAAATGTTAATTTTTTATACAAAATTATTCTAATCCCGTCTATGAATACTTATGCCATCGGCATAGATCTCGTAATCATCAGTACATTAGCCTCATGTGGACCTTCCTGGGCATGACGATAAACTACATTCGGCAGCAAGAGCTCTGATCGGGAGATTTTGAGGAGCGTGGAACTACTTCTTAATTGCTGTTGTTCACATGTCCACCCTGACTCGGAGTGGTATAGAACTTTGTTAGGGTCTCAGGTATGGGCAAATAGTTAACCCCTATGGGCTCAAAACACTATTAAACTATGAACATTTTTATAATAACAACAGGAGCAATACATGTTCATAATAAAAAAATTACCAGCCAGCAATACATTTTTGTACGGAAAATACAAAAATACGAGAAATGCATTTTTGAAAATAAAATTACCAGCGAATGGTAGATTTATAGATATGCAAAATAGATTCCGGAGTGAAAAAATTGTTTCACCCGACACATTAAACCGACTTTCTTAGAAGCTGATCTAGCAATAAATTCAATATAGTCTTTCTATTTCATGTCAGCTGATAATCTTAGCCGGAGAAGGCGCAATTTATCCCTTTCCTGGAGGATAGCATCAGCCATTCTGATGGAAGGAAGAGCGGTGTATCTCAGATGATTAATGGAGAGAAGGTTAGTTTTGGAGGTGTTAAAATTGACAAACCATTTTGCCCCAGTTAATGACGGTCTTGGGTTCATTTTGTACATTAGCTGCCATTTTCACCTTGTCGAACTGATCAGCCTTACTATCAAGACAGGAATATATGGTAGTGTCGTCAGCGTAGATGCTAAGTTGAGAACTGATATCGAGAAGGTCGTTAATGAAGATTAAGAACAGCGTAGCCCCAAAGATGGAGCCTTGGGTTACACCCGTGTTAGTACGAAAGGATGTAGACGAGTGGCCGTTCAGGACAACATTCATTTCACAATTTGATAGGAATGATTGGATCAGCTTCTTTGAATACTACAATTTTAACCTTCTCAAGTTATGGTTCAATCACTACCGATCTTGCTTATCCTAATAATCTTCAGTTACTTCTATCTATCCTTGCATTCATAACTTGAACCTCATTCAGAAATACTCTACTATGAGTGGCTCTTGAGTCTTCTATTGGGCGAATAAAAAAGAATATTGGCTTGATTTGATTTGATTTGATTCCGCAGTTTTTAGACAGGTATAAGTCCAGAAAAGCTTCAAATATAAATAATATATTTATTACTTCTCCAAGATAAATGTTCGTATTGCATTCTGGGAAACCAAGCATGTTTCTATCTTAAATTAATTTCTTTTTGTTGCTCCCTCTCTATGACTGTACGGAGATGACATGCCAAATAGGAGATGGATCCTTTTTAAGTGCCAAGATGGATCATAAGAAATAAAGAATTTGGGATTTTTCTTGTTTTATAACATGTTTTCCATGAGATGAATGCCATGCATCACAATCTCTGACAACTTCTTGTTTTAAAGCAAACCTTAAATATTTTCATTCTGTTTCCTTTAAACGTTAGATCACTTTCTTTTATCTTTCTTTACGTCAAAATTCTTTTTTTTAAAAAATTATTTCCTGTCGTCGTAGTGCCGGCTGCTTTCCACGGCATGCAGCCATTAACGACATCATCAAAAGAGGTTTGGATGCAGCTGGGCTCCCTTCCCAAATCGAACCCGTAGGCCTCGACCGTGGTGATGGAAAGCGTCCGGATGGCATTACCATTTTCCCTTTTAAAATGGGTAAGTCGTTGATTTGGGATGCGACCTGTGCAGATACATTTTTGGCCGGTAATTTGATCAGGTCCGCGGTTGAGCCGGGGTCCGTCGCCCGGGACGCAGAGATAAAAAAAAATAGTTAAATATTCTTCTCTTGCTGATAGACTTTTTTTTACACCTGTGGCAGTGGAGACTTCTGGGGTTATTGGCCCTCTTTCGATTGCGTCTCGATAAAGGGATGAGCCTCGCAAAACGAAGTGACGATATGTTATACAAGAAACTATATGCAAATATATAAATACTTGTCACTAATGTGTGCCACACAGAAAAATTGTAAAATATGAATACATCAAGTAGTGTGAAAGGGGAGAAAAGCGAGAGGGTCTTACTTGTAATATTGCCCGAAAAGAAAGCGAGCAGTCTGGTAGCGTCCTTTATATACCTAGTGATGCCATATAGTTTACAGTTATGTCTTGCTTCTCCGCTGTCTATTTAGCGGATGGTGTGAGCAGATTAGTCTTGCCACTATGCATGTTAAATAGCAACAGGAGTTCGTCACTCTATGAACTGATATTACTTACTAGCAGTCACGTAAGCCTCGTGACTTCGTCTTAAACAAATCGAAATAACTGCCTTTCGCGTCCTTACATATCTAACTATCTAGATAGATAGAAAGATAGATAGCTATGCACTTGGGATCGTTTTGTACATCAGCTGCCATTTTGGCCTTGTCGGACTAATCAGCCTTATGAATAGATTCCGGAGTGAAAAAATTGTCTCGCATGATACAGTAAACCGACTATTCATGAGTCCATTGCCTAAATTAATTATTCGTTGAATATTGGTATGAAATTTCTACTGTTTAAAGTTACAGTTCTATTCTTAATTGAGTTGTGTCAAGTTAAATACATCGAAAAAGATATGTTTCTGTTGTGGTAAGAGCCAGTTAACCTTCTTATTATTATGAATGGACTGATCCATTTATGATAAGTAGTCCTGTGTAATTGTCAAAGAAGGAAGTTAATACTATTCTACTGATTTATCTAGACTTGTCTATTGAATACTAATATCCCGACTGACTCGGTCGAGTTAAGTGTTGTGTCTTTCCAGACCCCACATCAAAATAGTTGCGTAAAGTATATTCTTTTTATCATTAGAATGCGTTCTAATGGCTTCTTTTCGTATAGTGGATCATTCCTTTGCTAATAATAAATATTTTGCCTTTTTTGGGATGAATGAGTTTTTTCGTTTTTTTTTGTTTTATTCCGTCCCGATTTCTGCCATTTCTGAAATCTCGACGGGAACATATCACTTTTTTTGGATATACCCCCCTCCTCGGAATGGATGGAGATTTATTGATCTTTCAAACTTTTATCATCGTTGAATAACAGCGGCATGACGATCCTTTGCAGTGTAAAATCGATTAACAAGTAAGCGACTGCCCAAATTTACATTATATATATATATATATATATATATATATATATATATATATGAAGAAATATACTCTTAAGGTGTGCTATATTTTATGGGATAATGTGTTTTTCAATATCCGAGATAGAGCGTATGTAAATATAAATATAAAAAAACATTGAAGTTAAACACTCCAGAATACAAACAGGCCGCCTGATGATTGCGTCTAGCATGAAAAAAGCTTGTCGCCTCTGGTGTTGACTCAATATTCAAATATATATATATATATATATATATATATATATAAACAATAATATCAAAATTGCCTCATTAAAACAAATCCTATTTCATGAGACGAAGATATCAGTCGTCTGTCTTATCTTCTTTTGCTGTGGACTGAGTTCGTGTCTATAAAGTTGTTGGGCTTGGGCGATATCTTCATCTGCCGAAATAGACTATTCCCCATATGAGGTAATTTTGGATTTTATTGTTTATTTATTATATTGCTCTGTAATAATAAATATATTGATCTTTTTTTGTGGATCAATTTTAATATTCTTTATTACTAGGATCCATTTATATTATATACCAACGGATTTGTTATCTTTACTATATATATATATATATATATATATATATATATATATATATATATATATATATAATGTGTGTTGTGTGTGTGTGTGTCATGTGTGTGATGTCATGTTTATAAACGATGAAATGGAGCAAAAACATAATTTGCCAATACCACCTGAAGAAAATTTATGGTTGAAACTCTGGTTGAGTAACCATAAATGTAAATGCTCCTATTTTTAACACACACACACACACACACACACACACACACACACAAATACACATATATATATATATATATGTATATATATATATATATATATATATTTATATTATATATATTAATCAAGTTCACCCCAAACAAGGCAATAAAGCCACTAAACCGCAAGGGGTTACTTGGTGTGTAAGAATTAAAGAACAGAAATATTACTAAGGAGCAAGAACAAAACAAGTGTAATCAGAAAGAAAAAAGATAGCGATTGACATTGCATTTACATTTTTGAAGGTTAATGATGACTAGAAAGCATGAATCAAGAAGGGAGAAAATAAATTTTTAGCATAGAACTTTCGGTTACATCTAGCCAACTCAAATTATAAATTGATGAGACCTCGTTGCCAGTCTAGTACTGCACTTAAATTCAAAAAGTCTAGGTACAATAGTGAAGATCTCAGGCGAACAATTACCATGAAAGTATTTATAGAAAAACTATATGTGTATGTGAAGGAAAAGATAACATGCCTTCTAAATTCATCCTGAATATTCACAGTCAAATACAGCAAGATAAATGTAGATAAAATTTATACTAAGCAATCTAAGTATGGCGTACTCTAGCCAATGAAATCTCTGCTCTGGCAATTACGGTGATTTCAGCATTGTATCTTTATTGAAACCAAATTCAAGCTAGCAACGTGCTTGTTTCAACGACCTTGTTGCAGACATGTGGAAAGTGGATTATGTAGAGAAAACATTTGAGGCAGGTGGAGCATTTATACAAGCAATGTCTTCAGAATATTCTTGATCTATATTGGCAGATGACTGGTTGTGATATCGATGTCCTTCAAGGATTGTCAGAGTAGTGAGGTTAGGGTTATTTTAGATCGTTTGAAGGGCATTGGCCATTTAGTGATAGTGGCAGATGCTAAAATCCATATGCGGCTGCTGCATAGTGAGTTTATCTATGGAAAGAGGCACACACACACACACACACACACACACACACACACACACACACATATATATATATATATATATATCAAAGTGCGGAAGAACGAACAGTAAGATCTCAGCGTAAATATTTATTTATCTTATGCAGTGTTACATTAGAAAATGCACATATCCACTACAAAATTGTAAATTTTTGTTTCAACGTCAAAAAAGGAAAAACTTTTTAAAACTTCTCATCAGGTGGGAAATCCACGTGTTACTAAAAAATTTACCTAAAAGGAAAGTTTTTAGTAACATCGTGATTCCCCACCTGATGAGACGTTTAAAAAAGGTTGAAACAAAAATGTACAATTTTGTAGTGGATATGTGTATGTTCTAATGTTACACTGCAGAATATATATATATATATATATATATATATATATATATATATATATATATAGTACAGTAATCGATCCGTTGGTATATAATCCCCGGGTGTATCCTAGTAATATTAGTTATTAAAACTGATCCACAGGGAGATCGATGCATTTATTATAACAGAGCATATGTATTTTTTAAAAAAGCAAAAAAAACGTTACCTCAACATACAGGATAGTCTATTTCAAGCCGTTCTGTACGCGGCTATCATCAGCCCCTAAGACTTAGGGGCTGATGATATGCATAAACAGAAGAAGTATATGTCTGTGTTTCTGTCTGTGTGTGTGTATGCTATTTATGCACATCCACATTTCTTGACCGATTTTGATGAAATTATACAAACCTGTTGTAAATTTATTAATATAGGTTAAGATCAACTTTTCAATCTCCAGCCCTCAATTTCGGGCCTGGGAGTAAATCGATAAAACTGAAGTTGTGCATATCTTTTTGCAAAGACCAATACAAAGTTACATGCGAACAAAACCTTTAATGGATGAACTGATGTTCTTTTCACTTAATGCAAAACATCAGCTCATATTATGAGGTTTATGTAGAGTGCTTCATAGTTTTCCTGTGACATTGGCTTAGCACAATAAATTGCAAAAAACTTTGTAAAAAATCGGGTTTTTCGTACTGCATAAAACAGAAACTTGAATAACTTCCTAAATTTTTATCCGATTTTCTTCAAACATATCGCAAAAAATTTGCCATACTATTTGAAAAATTATTATGGCCATAGAAAATTTACTGAATATCTAAAACATTGAAATAATTTAACCCCGAGCAACAACCACACAAGAAGTTTTTGTCGATGGAATCAAATATTTGCGAAGGACATACCATAAAAACGATGAGGGGTGGGGAGTAGCATAGTCGCTTATAATTGGATTATCAGTGCTTTTTTCTTGAAAAAAAAATCACTGAAAATCAAATTGTAAGTAACAAAGTTTTAATCCTTATCTGTAAAAAATCATATATTATAAATATTACTATATTAGATATTAGGTGCGTTTTTTCCCATCCTCATTTTAGTCTATACAATTTATTACATATATATATATATATATATATATATATATATATATATATATATATATACTAGGTGAGGTACCTGGCGTTGCCCGAGTGTACATGGCTGCAATTGTATAACCGCACATCCCTGTAAACCCGCACCCCCTGTCTAGAAATATCTGCACGCATCCCCACTTACATGCATTATCCGCCGGCATATTATAAAATAGTTTAAAATAAGCTAAAAGCTTAAAATATAAAATAAAATGAGGACTCTTTCATTTCTCATCCGGTAGTTCTTCTTGCACGAATTTCCCTGACGCTGTCGCCATTTAGTTGTATTATTCTTCGTATTTGTCAGGTCAGATAGAGAGACTACAGTTCATGCCATGACAAATCTGCTTGATATAGGTATTGACTAATCATTTTCTGTTGCCTCTTCCTTGTGTCGTCTCCCAGTAGTACCCGAATCTGAATCTACATTCTGAAGGTGTCTGATACCGGCTCGAAAGCTCCAATACAATCACTCATTGGTCAGATGATCTCTCCAAGTGACATTCAAAGCCACTCTTAACCTTGTAGGCGCTATCCAATGTTTTTTTTAGTTTTGAGTTAAGGTTCCAATCTGAGCAGCCATACAATAAAACACAGGTAACAGTTGCTTGGAAGAGGCTCCTTCTATGTCCAGACCTCTACACCACAGATAACTTGTTGACAACATCCCAGGATTTATCAATGTGCATGTTTCCATCACTTTCACAGCTACCTAGATAAGTAAATTCTTCTACACATATGAGAGAGGTAATAAATTTATGATTGTTTCATTTTAATTTAAGCTTATGTATTCATTATTTTTCCGAGTTAACATGGCGTCCGATACGTTTGGCTGTCTGGTCAAGACTATGAAGAAGGATTTCTGTTTGCCTTATTAGGTCGGAAAGTAGCACAATGTCATCAAATATCTCTTTCAATAGATAGCGATATATAAGTTCTATAAAGACGCAACTCGTGAGTTTTTTTTTCAGTGACATTTACGCTGTAAATAGCCAAAGAGCCATTTAGAGGGTTACAGGTAAGAGGAAGAGATTATGGGGATATGGGGCGGGAGATAACGGTTGACCCTAAACTTGAACATGTTAAGATTGTAGTGATCGGGAAAAGAATCCTCTTGGAAATTGGTTCCATTAAAACTGTGTTTTATGGGAAGAAGCTTCTCGAGGGGAACTTATATCTCACCAATGGAATATGAATTGAATGAGGGTGCTGTAATGGGCGTGGCAGGGTGGGTCTTAGCCGTGAAGGTTAAGACTGGTGAAACTAAGGAGTGTAGTTCGTTCAAACAATTTTCATGGAAATAAAGCATCGAGAGTCTTACGACGTTTCGTCTGTGATAAAGGAGGTTGTAGGGTTGAAAATAATCCATCACTCACAAGGACACGGAGACGGTTTCGGTTTTATCGAGACTGGAAAGTGAAGACTGTGCAGCTCCTGCGCATATAGGGCAACTGTACTCTATTTTCAGTCTGATGAAGAGGATATTAGGAGTCAGGTACTTACTGGAGCGGTACAGGAAATAGACCATTTTTTCATCATCTTTAGTGAGTTCTACTTAAGGGTACACCCGTTCATCGCGACCGGTGAAAATCCTGGGCCCGCCCGTTGATGATAGAGTGTCTAAGCTTGGTTTTCAAGGCGTTGAATATGACCAGCTAGTTTTATCCTCACTGCTCTAGATCAGAGGAGAGATCACCGGCCTAGCTCTGGTCATGTAAAGTTTGGGAAGTGCACTCATTTATACCATTATATCATAGGCAGATCATTTATGTAAAGAAGAAAGAGGGTTGGATTGAGTAGCGAACCGTGGGGTACGCCTGCCTTATAATTATTCACCAGATTCTGAGGTGGAATGGTCATTTAGCAAGAATAGAAGTTAGTGTATGATGGCAGGGAGGAATTCGAAATTATGAGAAGTGAGCCTGAACAGACGGAGAGAAAATCTATGGGATATTTTTTATTTTATTCATTGATAATTCACTCAATAAAGGTCTAAGAGCCACTCAAAGCAGGGGTTACCGAGAGGAAGGGGAAAAGTAGAAGTAGAAGTGTATAATGAGGACATGTAAGATAGATATCGATTGACCCTGAACTTAAATAGACCAAAAGTGTAGTTGTCAAGGAAGCATCCTCTCGGGAGTTTGTTCCTGTAAAGTAACAGTTCTGGGGGAAGTAGCTGTCCCAGTGGAACTTGCTTTTTATCAAAGAGACACACAAAAGGAATGGGGATGGTTTGCCACCGTGAACACTTCTTTTTCTTTCTTTCTTTCTTTCTTTCTTTCTTTCTTTTCACATACATTTTTTTGTTTTCCTGATCATGTCATTTTCATTTTCTAATATTTTCCTTTGCTTTCTTTCTTTCTTTCTTTCTTTCTTTCTTTCTTTTTTTTTGCTTTTTTTTGTTTCTGTTTCTTTTCTTTTTTCTTTCTTTCTTTCTTTCTTTCTTTCTTTCTTTCTTTTTTTTTCTTTGTTTTTTGTTTTTCTTCTGTCTTTCTTTCTTTCTTTCTTTTTTTTGTTTCTTTGTTTCTGTTTGTTTTTTCTGTTTTCTTTAATTCTTTCTTTCTTTCTTTCTTTCTTTCTTTTTTTCTTTGCTTTCTTTTCTTTCTTTCTTTCTTTCTTTCTTTCTTTCTTTTGTACATCTTTTTTATATTTTTTGTTTGCTGATTATTTAGTATTCTTTTTTTATTCCTTCTTTCCTTTGTTTTTCTTTCTTTCTTTCCTTTTGTCTTGATTTTTCATTTTCATTTTCATTTGTATTTTACTTTTTATTTTAATTTTTCTTTATTTCTTTTTCATTTTAGCTGTTTCTTTTGTATCAAATGATTTTTCGTTTTTTATTCTTACTTCATTTTACATTCTTTCTTTCTTTTCTACTTGCTTTTTCTTTTTCACGTTTTTTTTTTAACTTTTTTCTTTCTGCCGTCTTTCTTTTTTCTTCATTGTTTTTCGCTAGGTTCCATTATTTCTGGTTTCTTTCATTCTTTCTTTTTTCTTTTTTTCTTTTTCATATGTTTCTCCTTTACTTTTCCTTTTCATTGTTTTTTTTTTCATGTTTTCTTTTTGGCTCTTGCATTTTCTTATTCTTTATTCTTCTCTTTACATATTTTTTTTTTCTTTCTTTCGCTTTCCAATCTAATTTTGAACTTGCCTTTGAAGTAAGCATCCATTTGTGCAACAGGAAAAAAATCTAAAATAAAAAAGAAGAAAAGACGAAGCAAGCGCTCAGAGAAATAAAAAAGGGTAAAAGTGCAAAAGCAGTTAAAGGAAAACACAAGCCCACAACCCGAAATATCAGTGCAAAGATAATACCAGAGGCTGCCGAACAGAGCACAGCGCGTTGCAAAATGGCGCTGATAATTTACAGACAAAAGAAAAGAGGTTAAACGAATGTAGAGAAAAGGTAACTCTACAAGCAATCTATGACCAGTTCAAAGTAAGCAGACGATTCAAAATAAATACGCTTAAATGATAAATGTCAATAAACGAATGTTTCTCTTTATCTTTCTTTACAGAAACGATTTCTCAGATCAATGGTCAAAAATGGCCTCCAGTGAGAGAAGCATGTAGGTCTTAGCGAAGACCATGCTTCTGTGTTGACTGGCGCTACAGAATCATAAACAAATAATTATACAATATAACAGAAACCACATCACTTGGGGACTTTCAAAAAGCAGTAACAACTAAAATGGATGGCACATGTCAATCTAAGAAAGAATAATGTCATAATCAAGATGCTGACATTCTACACCACTTCAAAACAAAAGATTAGGAAGGAAACCCCATCAGTAGTGTAAAGAGCGATAACAGTTACTGGCCTTAAAACCCTATTTTCTAGAAAAGCTGATTTTATAATTTTAATAGCAGCAGCACTAGCTGCACGGTTAATGAATACCGAATGTTTCCTTATAAGGAAACGGCTAATATATATATTAATTAAATTATATATATATATTAAATATATATATATATATATATATATACACACACACACACACACACACACACACACACATATATATATATATATATATATATATATATAGATTATAAATTAATTGATTTAAAATATGTTTTTTTCGCTACACAGTTCTAACCATGTTTCAAAAATGGAAGCTAAAAGCCCCAATTTAATTTTGTGATTAAATTAAAGACATTAGTTCCATTTCATCCTCAAGCGAATTTTGGAGTAACTTTTTAAAATTACTGGGTTTTAAATACACAGCTAAAACAAAATTCATGTTTTCAAGGTTACAGATAAATCTATTTTTTTTCTAGACAGGGGTGGCTGGGTTTTCAATATGTCTATAATTTAATGTATCAATTATTGCTACGTTTGGTCGTGGGAAGGATGCATTTTTATATGAAATCTAACTTATATAAAACCTATATATCTAGATTTTTTTTTAAATTATATTGTTAATAAAATTCTTACAGCATTTTTTTTTTCCTGTATATTTAAAGTATATTACAATTATGCCTTTAATTTAATCACAAAATTAAATTCATGGCTTTTAGCTTCCATTTTTTAAACATGGTTAGAACTGTGTGTAAAAAAACCATATTTTAAATCAAATTTATAATATATATATATATATATATATATATATATATATATATATATATATATATAAATTTCCATGGGGATAGAATCCAGGTAGATGTCTAGGACAGAGCAAGAATATAATATAAAAGGCTCAAACACTAATATTCCATGGTTATAGTTGTTTTGTAATTTAAATAAGAGAAAATTATTATACATTGTTAAAAAAGTAAGACATGATTTTTTTAGTGGAAATTTTATTATCACAAAAAGAAAAAAGCATTTAATGATTAAATTTTTCTCTCATCAAAATATCCTCTTTTTTAGTCTTGATTACTGCAGCACAAATTTTGGACATTCATTGCAAACATTTCTAAAAAGTATAAATTTGATAGCTGATTCCAATATTTTTCCAAAGACTCTAAGAGCTCGTTTTTCATTTATTTCACTCTTCTGTCAAGTTCATCCCATGCTAATTCTGGGGTTTATTTCAAACTTTTGAACTGTAGGGGATACATATAATACATGTAGAGTAAAAATATTTACAATTTATTATTCAAAGCTATTCATTTTATATTTTTACCATGGTTTTTTTATTTTTTATTCCATCAATACTTTTTGTGCAAATATTAAATTCATATGTATAAGTAAAAGATGAATACTTCTACAGCTGTCAGTTGTATATATGAGTGGCCTTCAAACACATTTTAATGAAACTGTAATTTGCATAAATATTCATCTATTGTCACTTTAATTTGTTTTTACTGATATATTATTACTATCAGTAACACACACATTATAGGTGACTTGGATCATTAGATTTAGGGTTTATTGACGATAAGCAAATTTTCTCACACACACACACACACATATATATAATTCTTATGTGGTAAATTATGAGTGGTGGAAAAAGAAATGTAGGATTCAAATATGTCATAATCTGCAATAAACAACAGCAAGTGGAATTTCAGTGTAACAAAATAGGTAGTTCACCTTTAATCTGATGACAGCCTGAAAATAGCCGCAGGTGAAAAGAACTAATAATCTCTAGTAAAAAAGATAACAATTGTTGTATAACAAAAAGTTTTGAATAATTGTAGGAATAATAATAAAAAAAGCCCTGACATAACTGGTTCCACACGCGAGAGAAAAAGGCCAAATGTCTAACTGCCATATTTTCAGCATTTATAGTGCCATATCAATGTAGAATTTTCCTTTAATTTTTCTCTTAAAATCATAACAGCTTTAATTAATAAAGTCTCCAATATTAGTCCAGAATCAAATAACATATTTAAATGATTTTTTTCTTTAGTCTTGTGAGTTAGTTATGATATTTGCTTTCATTAAAATAAACATTTATTGATCTTCCTTTGTCTTATTTGTCTTATTCCTCTTTGAACAAGAATAAAAAAAAATTTATTACAACAAAAAATTCACATTTTTGTGAGTTAAAAAAAAAATTAATTTTGGCAGACTGTGCAGTTGAATAATTTTTAATTCAGTATCATCAACATCTCTAGTTCAGCAGATAAAAACATGTGTCCTTTTTTATTTTTCTTAATCATTGTGCATTTGTTACCAGCACTGTTAAAACTAAATATCCATGTGATCACCACTAAGATTGATATAGTACTTGTCCCTATTGCTGCATCAGTAAGGATGTTGTGTCAAGTGACTGGAGCCAAAGGATCACTGTAGCAACATCATCTGTGTTTCCAATTCCTAAATAAATGTCATTTAAAATTCATACAGGTGATAATCTGAAGGTGCTTAATCAAGACTATGTGGCAGATGTGGTAAAATATCCTGACCATATTTGCATAGAGCTACATTTTTGTTGGTTTGATGTGTCAGGAGGCACTGTTATACAATGGAATTGCATCTTTAAGAAAATTCAATGAACAGTTTCCCTCATTGTGTCTCATGTTTCACAATATGTGATAGCCTTATCTTTCTCATCATCATGGAATGAAGTCTACCAGAAACACAATATTGCATCCAAGAACACAGTTGCTATCAATTTTGACACGGATTGCTGAACTTTGAATTTTAATTTGTCCCAGAAAAATCCTCAACAACTCCATAATACCATTCCAGAAAATGAAATGAAATGACTTTGTACTGGAATGTGTGCTCCTCACTCATTTGATTTGGCACCCAAACTTGAATTTTGTCTGTTCTATGGTATCAGCCATGTTTGTTTGTACGAACTAAATGCTCATGTACTCAATATTGATTCATTTCTAGTTGTTCCATGGTGTTTTCATTTTGTTCAATTTAGAATTACCTGTAGAATAATTTTTTCCTACATCTATATCAAATGCAATGCAAATAAAAGAAAATTTCTTTAATTATTATTCTTAAATTGGATAGAAAAGATTTCAAACAAAATTTGTGATATTTTCACTGGTGCTATCTTTTGTCATTTGTTAATTCTCTCACAGCTACAGAATGTTGTCTTCTTTTAGAGTCTTATATTTTCCCTGCGATTTGGCCACAGTACTTATTCTTTTCTCTGATGTATTAATACCTGAAACAAAAAAAGATGGGAGCTTTTTACTTTATATCTAATACTATAATATTTTAATTTATTTATTCCCTTTTTTATATGAAATATGTCAATTAAACAGCCAACAATCTTGTGTGTGTGTGTTTAAAATTTTTAATATTTATTAATAAATAGGGAATTACAATTTGATTAACTGTTAATCAAATCAGAAATTTTTTTTACTAATCTCTAATGTTTGTATAGCATTGATCTGCTGTTTCCCCAAAATGTTATCAGATTCAAAATGAACATATGTTAAATTGAATTATTTTTGATAGAAAATTTTTAATTCCTGTGAAATTCATAATTACCATGAATTGTAGCATTCAAGTCATGATTTGGCGCTTGAAAAAATTAAGTTCATGATTGGTATAATGTAAGGTTTTTCTTGCATGAGAAAAACAAAAAATTGTTTAAAGAAATTGTTCTGGAATCTTCAGAATGGTCATAGGAACTGTTTTGTTTGAAGCCAAGAAAATTCATTAAAAAAAAAAAATTTCATTTTTCAGGTAAGATTGCCTTTTCTTCAAAATATCAAACTAGAAATCATCTGGTTTTATCTAGATTTAATCTAATAATAAGATCAAATAAAAAATTTAGAATCATCAGATGATCTTTTTAAAATCCATTTAGTTATAATTTATTTCATAAAAAAATACAAATATTCATCTCCTCTGATTTGAGTTCCTTTTTTAATTAAATTGTACATTTATCTGAAATAAAAAAGAATTGGCTTGTTACTGAATTATCAATTTGAAAACATTTCATTGTTCAACATTGAAAAAAACAGTTCTTAAGCCTTTGAAATTCATATTTCTGGTAAGTGATCTTTAGTTTTTTCAAAAAACCTTCATAGACAATTTCTTACATTTCAATATTTGATATTTAATTACTGAAATTTCTAAACTGAAGTGTTAAAATATTTTCCTGAAATTATTCTTTGTTGTTTCAATTATTATATTTGGCTTGATATGATTATATTTATGTATATAATATATATATATGTGTTTAAGAAAGACAAAGGACCCTCTAATTTAAGGTGGAGGACATCTTGGAAAGACAAGAATTAAACATTAAAGCATTTTAGAATACAAGAAGATTTAAAATGCCCTCTGGGTGACTGTAAATTATAAATCGAAATATATCACCCATCAGACTGATTTTAATGGAAACGACCTAGTACATGGACCCGTTAATTTGGAGATTGCGAAAAAGATTCAACGGTTTATATACGCTATTTACCGATATATAGGCACGCTGGTGCAAACAACGTAATTCTCCTATTGGAGAATGTAAATCAAACAAAAAATCCTGAATACACCCATATGCTGTTTTAACGTTTAATGTCAACGTCGGACGTTTCGGTCTAATAGACCATCCAAGAATATTCATGGCCCATAAGGTAACTGGAAGACTGTTTTGGACTAATCTTGAAAAAGACTTTTTTTCCTTAATAACAATTCCAATCCATGAAAATAACATTGGTATTGCTTTTGGAATTGATCAGTTCCTTTTTCAATAGAATAAATACAATATTTGCTTTGGAGTAATTTGAACCGAATAATGGAAATATATATAAAGAGGAAAAAAAAAAAAATCGATTTACAAATTTAAAAATAAAAGTTAACAGAACAAACATTAGTGAAATATTATGCATATCATCAAAACCTAACATACTAAATTAGAAATATTTGTATTATTTTTTAAAATTTTTTTTTTAAAATAAATAACGGTTTAAAATCCACTTCAGGAACTTTTTTGTTTTTTTTTTTTCAAGCTGCAAATAGGAACAATTTTCAGAAATATTTATTTCATTAAGAATTTGCAAAAGAAAAACGATCAATTATTTTTTTTTTTTTTTCATATGCCTGGTGGCAAATGCTGCTGGTGGCGCCTGGGGTATATATCCCCCATAGCCACCATATATATTTATCACCCCTATTTAAATGAAGTTCAGGGTATTCCATGCATTGTTGTATGTTATAAAAAAAAAATATATATATATATATATATATATATATATATGTATATATATATGCATATATATATATATACATATATGGATACATATATATACATGGCTTGGATTGAGGAATCACAGAGCCGAGTTCAAATTCCAGTTGAATCCATTACATTCACTTACGTGCTAAATACCCTTGGGAAAGGTATGAATCCTCTTCCTCTCCCTCCAGCTATGGGTAAAATAGCAGGACAGACTGGGTTCTATAGCCTTGGATGGCAACTGGTCTAGAAGAAGGACAACTCTGAATTCAAAACCTGCGGAGGTTTTGGGAACCTTGTGGCATTCGGTGCACCAGGTCTCTGTATTCATCCCTTCAAAAAGTGTGGATGGTCCTGCACGAGGCCTTCACCACTATAATCAAATCTCATGTGCCTGTGTCGGGCTGTCGGTTTCCTGGAAACTGATCTGCTTGACCCTCATACGTCGAATCTCGACGGGAGAGTCGATTATATATATATATATATATATGTCATTCGCCGACAATACTGTTTCGCTGTATCACAGTGCGACTAGACATCCGAATGCCTCAAGCTAGGATCGAAACTCAGTCAGAGCTTCTACCACTGAGCTATCTTCACTCGGCAGAGTTGCACAGCTAAATTTAGCGTATTGTTTTTGCGAATGTAAACAAATGCCAATCAGCCGAAGTGCTCCATTCATTTTTACTGAAGAGCTGTTCACTACGTCTTATCACTAGAATGCATCAGCACGTACCTAAGTAAATTAGTACTATTAGGTATATTCCAATTGAGTGACGTTGGCAACTGTACGTATGGTTCTGCCATTATGGATCACTTTACAAAAGGTCCAATTTGTGCCATTAATTTCAGCACTGGCTCTTTCATATTTGAAGGCATTAGAAACAATTTATGTCAGGTCCAGACAGTCCTCCCTCTCTAAACAGAGGGAGTGTCTGTTAGGTCTTGAGTTTATTTCAATCTCGACTTCTCTGTCTCTGTGTGTGTGTGCGTGTGTGTGTATTTACTGGTGTACACGTGCCATCAAAAATGAAAACAATTCTAAGTTTTAATAATGAGATGCAATGAAAGACAAAATTTGTAAGTCTTGATAAAATGTATTCTTTCTTTCTTTTTATGCGCCGTGACCTTTCAGGACGTAGACGATCATGGCTCTCCACCTCCCTCTATCCCTTGCAGCTCTCAACAAGTTTCTTCCCTCTGCTTCCTCCCCCAGATCACGTTCTGTCAACCACTTGCTTAAGCCCGCCAGGTATATCACTCGTTGTTTTCCCTTGTCTCTCTTCCCTTCTATTCGACCCGTGAGTATCAGATTCTCCAGGCCCTCCTTTCTCATAATTTGTCCCAGAAACTTCACCTGTCTCTTCCTGATATTAAGCATAAGTCTCCTCTTTGTTTGCAACCTCTTTAAGATCTCATCGTTGCTCACACGCTCGGTCCATGATATACTTAGCATCCTTCTGTAGAACCACATCTCTGTCGCCTCGAATCTCTTCTTCATTTTTGAGAGAATCGTCCAACATTTGCTGCCGTAAAAAAGGACAGATGTCACGTAACAGTTCGGTATTCTTTTGTTTATTACCAAAAGATATCCTCCTGTTTTGCAGTATTCTGCCCAGTTTTTGGAATGTGTTCTTGGCCAACCCAGTACGTCAACGGATTTCAATGTCGCACTTATCGTCCTCTGTCAAAACGTTTCCCAGGTATTGAAATTTCCGTGTCTGCTTGATTCTAGAGTTCCAGACCTTCAGATCGCATTTCGGGCTCATCTTCTTACTGATGACCATGCACTCCGTCCTTTGGGATTCAATAAAGCGGAATTGACAAATAAAATAAAGGTCAATGAAGAGTTTCATTAATCAGTTTCCTTTATATTCTTTAGACGGTATCTATGATTCATTGATTACTTATCGTATTATATAAACTGTTTTTTAAATATATTTCATGGTAAAAATGTTATGTATTTATTATAAAACTGAAATGGAAATATCTCTGAAGAAAAAAGTTTAGCAACAAATGACAAAATCAGCGACAACAAGCCTATTTCAAGACCATGTTGGATCACTTAATAGACATAGGTATCTGCGTACCTCACATGAAAGAGTGAACAAATAAGACTGCAATCTAAGAAACGTAGGCGTAAAAGAACTTATTAATTAAACGGTTCATTTTGCTCGGAAAATTTTTTGTCTAAATGCAGATAAATATTTTATTCGTATAGAGGTCACCTATCTAGGTACTGATAAGGCTCAACGTTGCTTAACTTCGATGTTCGTTCGGGAACTGGTGTTTCAACGTGATATGGCCGTAAGTCATAAATCTTCACATCCAAGCTTACAACACCCAACGCCTGGCATTCTCAAGCAGTCACCCATGTAGGTACTGACCAGGCTCGACGTTGCTTAACGTCAGTGATCATGCGAGAACCGCTGTTTCAACGTGATATAACTGTAAGTCCTTTATACTTCTCGCATATCCAAGCTTACATCACCTGGTATTCCCAAGCGGTCACCCATATAAGTACTGACTAAGTTAGACGTTTCTTAATTTCGTTGATAGTACAGGAATCATTGTTTCAATTTGATATGGCCATAAACCTGTTCCCTTGTAGAATCAAATCACACTTTACTTTGTTCAGTGCTTAGAGCTAATATTGTCTTAGCGAAAATGAGTTTCATAAGCCGAAATTATTTGGTCCGGGTAAATCCCCTGTTTATTTAAGATCACTATAGATTTGGAGAGATTTGTGTGATATTTACCAGCGCTAGACATTGCTATTTTGCGGCCAAATTACACATCTGGTTCTCTTCCGAAGAGAAGCTGATATTAACTCATAAAAAGTGCCTACATGTCTTTCCGTTCCGTTATTTATTAGTTTAAGTGCCAATGCAAGGCTGACTGCATTGGTAAGACTAACCAGGTATTAGAAAAGAGAAGTGCCCAACATGTAGCAGTGTGCCTTAGGAGAGAACGACTTGAAAATTTGCATAAGTGATCCGGGTCTTCAATCTCAGAAGATCTCGTTAAGAACTGGCAATGCGCATCAATTTTCCGTGTCGATATGTTTTCTGCGTCGAGTAGATCGCATTCCGATTTACATCTTAAAGTTCTTGGGACAATGTGAAAACAAAATGAATGGTTGTTAGATTTCAGTGTTGCGGTGAACAGCCCCGTAGAAACAAACAAGCCAGAGTGGCTTGCATCTGGTGCATAGGAAAATAAGGGTCTTACTTTAACGTGACAGGCAAGTTTGCTCTGTGAAAATGGCATTACTCTCCCATCTAGCAATTCTAGCAGTATGTACGGTAATGAGGGGTTTTTGTACAGTTTGGCATGCTTCCACCAATAGCAAGTCGTGTGCTGATTGGTCGAATTGGAGGAGGCTATTTACCTGTGTAACTGAAAATAAAAGCGAAGAACGCTGATTGGTTGGTCGACTGCGGTGTTGGCTTGATAAAAGAGGGATGAAGCAGTGAAAAGGGCAGAAGGAAAGACGCATATACGTTGTGACGTGTTCAGAAAGCAAGGACGGCGAATTGAACCAGCGGTATCTTAATTTGTACAAGTGACGTCGTAGCAATTCAGACTTATTTAAACTACAAGTGTGATCTGTTTATAGCATCATTTTTTATCTTCATCAATCTCTTCTGGTCGTTGTGAACAGTATTTCCGTTCCTCGATCGAGATCTGATGAGAGAGGAACGAAAACCAGTCAGCTGTTTCTAATATTTTTCTCTTTTTTTCAATATTGCCACTTTATTTCTGAGATGAGGTGTTGTAATTATTTACACTATTACAATGTTATCTTCGTATTTGTTGGCATATTCACGATGTTTCTGCCGTTGTACGTTCCAGGCTTCTTCAGGTGATTGGAATTTCGAACCGAATCAATTATTTCGTCCACCAGGGTAGATTGTTCTAGTTTCACGTGCCATGCCTCTTCTGGGCCTTGTCCTCGAGCGTTGATTGAAGTAATCCAGTGACTGGACCTAAAGAGGTGTGAGTTCAATACCTGGCCACATCACAGGTGAACAAAAACTTTCAAAGTTGAGTTACTAAAGGGAAATAATACTGACATATCCGGAAGAGGCATCCCGAGTATATACATCCATGATATATAGGCCCAATCGCTGGCATCAGGGTATGGCATGCTATAAATTTCAACTCTCTCTCCTCTTTGGTGTTTGTGGAGGTAGGGTTATGTATGTCTTGACCATTTTTTCAACACGTTCTGTTTCCTTTCCTGTAATATGAAATTGATTTTCTCTTTAATTAAGAGAATGCTCACCTACACGATGCCCATCTTACAAAACACGCTCTGTAAGTAAAATCAGGAACAAACAATAGGAAGGGAACGGGTTGGCCCGGCACCGCCTACTTCCGGAAGAAAAAAAAAACCCTCGATTTCAAGACAGGTTGCTCAAAACAATTTAGCTTCAACACATTGAGTGCTGAACAGTTCGATGGAATTACTCTATGTGAAATACAAACAGTCTCAGTTCTCGACAAGAAGGACACAGTTTCCGGTGAAGACAACAACACCTCAGTTCGAAACACACAACGTAGTTATCAAAAAAAACACAAAAAACAATCGCCTCAAAACTCCACTGATCTTCGCACTCAATAACAACACCGCCTCGTAGTTCGCTACACACGATCTCCCGAGTGGTCTCCCGCCGTCACCTTTATGCCAGCGAACACCAACCAATTTGCATACGGCCAAGTTCACCTCTCGCCAATCCTCGCAGCTACGAGATCGCGTTTCCCATAAGACCGACTCACCGTAATGGCGGTGTTTCTTCCTTCGGATCAATTACTGCCCTGCACGCCAGACACAAACGAACCCTCTTATGTCGAGAGCTAAGGTTAGTCCCACTTTCATGTCCACACGTTCTTTAATACATTCGACAGTTTATTTGATCGGTGCTATCTCCAGACACCCTGTTCCCCGTTGAATGCTGGATAGAACTGCCAAAATTACTTTTCGTAATTTTTTTCTAACAGTTATGCAAATATTCTTATTTCTGTTGTTTGATCGGGACACCATGCATGAAAGGCGATACGGAATGGGGGTCTGGAATTCATGATACTTATGTGTGTATCTTTTAGTGGCTTAGCAATCATCTACGGTTCGCTGTTCCTGTAGGGAATAGTAGTGTCAGATTTATTGACAATTTTCCCGGGGGCCATGTTCACTGACATGTATATTAAGCTCCGTGAAGATAGTGTTAAAACCAAATAGATAGTTTATCATCTACACCTGACTGCCATCCTGCATTCAAATGGCAGTTGATTTAAACAGCTTACTCCTGGTTTGATTAAAGTTTTCATTCTCAATGACGGACTGTCTTCACCATGGCTATTATTTCCCATCTATCCCTGGCAGTAATAGGGTGTACTAGACTTCAGCTTACCGGTAGAAGGGATGGATCAGAACGCTGCTATCTATTAAAATTGTGATTTAGTATAAGTCCAATGATTACCTTTACCACATAGGGGATATTTTCTTTTTTTTATCTGACATGTCCTTTCAGGACGTAGTCGATCATGGCTCTCCACCTCCTCTATCCTTTGCAGCTCTCAATAAGTTATTTCCCTCTGCTTCCTCCCACAGACCATATTCTGTCATCCATTTTCTTAAGTCCGCCAGGTATGTTACGCGTTGTTTTTTCTTGTCTCTCTTTCCCTCTATTTGACATGTGAGTATCAGATTCTCCAGACCCTCCTTCCTCATTATGTTTTCCAGAAACTACAGCTGCCTCTTCCTGATATTAAGTATAAGACTCCTTGTTTGCAACCTCTCTAAGATCTCATCGTTGCTCACACGCTCGATCCATCAGGGAGTATACGTAGGTTAAAAATATATATTAAACAGCTTCTAGGCTGGTAGAACAACTGTAAATTGAGAAGCTTTCAAAATTGCTTGGGAAATAATTCGCACCTTACATTTAACTGCCGCAGTTACAGCTCAACTGGTCTTATGATGAAGCGAAACATATGGGGATGTAGAGGATGATTATACTTTAACGGCGAACACTACTCAGCCACCTAATGAGAGGGGGGAGTAATGGATAGCGACTCGGATTGAGGAATCGGAGAGCCGAGTTCGAATTCCAGTCGATTCCATTACATTCACTTACGTGCTAATAGCCTTGGGAAATGTATGAATCATAATCTTATTCCCCCAGCTATGGTTAAGTAGTAAGAGAGACCGGGTTCTATGGATGGTACCAGGTCTACCGCAAAAAGAAATAGCAACCTACTGCGGGAAAAAAATCTGCCTCGTCAGTCATGTATCAAAAGATACATGATCACCTAAGCGTATATCACGCATGGCATGTAACTGACTGACTGGGTATGTCAGAGTAGTAGCAGTACGAAAGTGAGATTTCAAGTCAAAGTGCCGATAGGTTCGAGAACGAGCTTCTAGATTGGGGATTTATCTTTTTTTTTGCCATGATGCAACCACCTAGATTGACCAACTATATAATAATACAGGAGACCACACTGATGATCTACCGACCTTGATGCAGGACCTTGATGCAGGACCTTGATGCAGGACCTTGATGTAGGACCTTGATGGTTGACGTAATAGACTCATGAATGTCCGAGCTAGATCGACCTTTAAGTAAAACAGTTTAATGAACAAACTGATAATAAACACCATATTTCTATTATTAATAAAAAATAATAATAAATGTTTATTATCAGTTTGTGTATTAAACTGTTTTACTTAATATGAGAAGGTATACTATAGGCCAAAAGTTTGTAATTCTCCCCTGAATTTAAAAATTAGTAAGTTTTATACCATTTTTACTTTAATTAATTAATTAATAAATAATAATAATAATAATAATATTAAATTACTATTATAATAGGGATCACAGCCAAAAGGGAGATAGGACTGGGCTACTTTCGCAGTAAACGTCATGATAAGGCCCAAGGTAAAGAAAGGCGCCAGTTATTACTAAATAAAGTTCGATCAGGTGCCGTGGAAAACCGTTAAAGTAGTATGGCTGGGCTGTGCCAACAAGGAGAATGGACAAAATCGGAAAGAACTAAACAGCGTTAAGATACATTGAACAGATTGCTGACGCGATGACTTTAGAATAATTCAGTTTCTAATAAAATTGGTCTACGCCGTTCTCCCAAGTCCAGAAAATCTGAATGTATGGCGAATGAACGAAACACCCAACTGTGCTCTATCTGAAAAGAGAGGGTCATATTAAGCAGATGCCCCAAGGATTTAGGGGATAGTCGGTGTCGTTGGCGCCATGACCAAGTCCACAGAGCCTTAGCGAACGCAATCACGGAAGCCATCAGGTCGTGTAAATATAAAGCAGGGTTAAGAGAGTCGTTAATACATTTTATTAATGCCGGAGGAAAGAAAACAAGATCTGCAAAGAATACTCGAAACATAATTTCAACAGCATCCGACTGGCAGCTGATCGCAGACCTGAAAAAACAATTGATATTCCCATGTCATATAATACAGACAAAACTTTGTCCCTATCTATTAATTTATTCGAATAGCACAAAGAAGTTAATTATTTGGGAAATATCGGTTGCTTGGGAAGAAAACATAACGCTGGCCAAAGAAAGAAAGCGTGAGAAATATCAGGAATTAGTCGAAAGGTGCCAGCAAAATGGTCGGAAAACTCACTTCGATCCGATAGAAATGGGGTGCAGAGGTTTTGTGGGACACTCACTGAGACAAGCATTAGCGAAAATTGGAAAAGAAAATACTGGAAGAAAGGTCAGATGCAGCTGAAAAAAAGATCCCAGTGGATTTGGCTGAAAAGAAATGCTCGATGGATTAAAGAATGAATAAATCCGTTCGTTGAATTAAACCATTTTTTTTTTGTTTTTTGTTTGTCCTCAAGTAACTTTAAAAAAATGACTTATCATAACATTGGCGCATGTGCAGAAGAGACAAAACTAGAAAGCGAGCGCATGTCACGCATTTGTTTTTTTAACTCTAGACAGCAGACAAGCAAATGTAAGTCTGGTTGCCATTATAAAAGAAATATCTACATCCTGATTATTAATAGATTTTCAGTTATTAAAATCATATTGTGGAGCGAATTATGCGGAGAAGCGGCCTGTTAACAGGTCACCTGGCAGAACTGATCTGATTTTGCAATACCCGAAATCTGTAATGAAGCCAGGATAACATAACTGACGATCCATACTGTTGCATTTTATAAATGTATTTTAAGAATAATATTAATTTTATTTATATTATATTTTATATTATATATAATATAATTTATGTATCATTTATAATATAATTTATAATATATATTTATAATATATATATAATTTATAATATATTATAATTAAATAATATATATATTTATAATTATATATATATATATATATATAATATATATATTTTATATTATATATATTCATGTTATTTATATATAATTTATATTATATATGAATAATATAATTTATAGTATATATTTATAATATAAATAATATATATATTTATTTTTTATAATAATAATATTAAATATCATATTTTATTTTTATTTTGTTTCATTGTTTTAAATATACAGTGTGTTATTGATAAAAATAAAAAAATTTTTTTGACAGGATTCGAATTCCTATAAATATTTTATAGAAAAGAGGCGTAAATGTTATTTAATACTGTTTATACAGATCATTAAAATTTCAATGTCCAAATAATAAAAATATGTTTTAATTTAAATTTCTTGTCCATTTCTTAATATATTAAATGTTAATAAAATTAATGTTATTTAAAATTGAATACTATTGATTTATAAATTATGGTTGGCTGTTGTCCTCATCTTTGTCGCCATATGTAATAAAAATATGATTCTATGTTTTGGCCGTTGTACGCTTTTTTTTGTTCTTTGTCGCTATATGTATTACAACGTTTCGGCATATTGTAATGGCTTTCTTCAGGTGGTTGAATTTCGAACTTAACCAACGCCTTTTTTCACTGTGCCATGTGTCCTTGATGACACATGGCCATTGGATATAGGCGTTGGTTAGATCCAGTGACAGGATCCAAAGAGTGTGAGTTTAATACCTGGTTAAGGCAGTGGAGAACTCTCAGAGGGGAATTATCAGGAGATAACTGACAACTGACATCCATTAAACATGGCTCGTGGAACTAGAACAGTCTACCCCAGTGAGCGAAATAAAGGGTTCAGTTCGACATTCCAAGAAGGCCAGAGCGTACAACGGCCGAAACGTTGTAATAAATATGGTGACAAAGATGAGGACAATAGTCCGAATAATGTAAATAATATAAAAATATGATGTTTATTATCAGTTTACGTATTAAACTGTTTTACTTAGTCTAATTGAGAAGATATACTATAGGGTAAAAGTTTGTGACCCTCTTTTGAATTTAATTATTAGTAAGTTTCATACTTTTTTTTTAGTTGAATTAACTCCTACCTTGCTAGGATTCTGAAACTATATAAACCATTAGTGTATGGCGTCCATTCTTTTAGAAAGGTTACTTAAAATTTTAAATCCTTAATCCTTAGATTACCATTATCCAGAAATGTAGAATTAGCATAAATTTATACCGTTTATTTATTTATTTATTATTATTATTATTATTATTGAATATGTGATAAAAACCTTCAAAAAGAGAAAGAGCCCCTGGCACGGTTAAGTGGGTAAATGAAAAGAAAGTTTGAACAAAGTAACTATAAACAATTTTTTTCTATCCTCTGCCAGCCACAATGATGGAGAAAGCATTACCTCGAACCATCGCCAGTGAGACACGCTGCAAGAGCCACTCCGTTTCGCGAGGCTCGTCCCTTAATCGAGACGCAATCGCACCAATCCTCCGAAGGAACGACATCAAACGAGAAGTCTCTACTGCCACAGGATTAAAAAAAAAATCTTAATATTTAACTATTTTTTTTATCTCTGCGTCCCGGGCGACGGACCCCGGCTCAACCGCGGACCTGATCAAATTATCAGCCTAAGATGTATCCGCACCGGTCGCATCCCAAATCAACGACTTCCCTATTTTAAAAGGGAAAATGGTAATGCCATCCGGCCGCTTTCCATCACCACGGTCGAGGCCTACAGGTTCGATTTGGGAAGGGAACCCAGGTGCATGCATCTGATGATGTCGTTTATTGCTGCATCCCGTGGAAAGCGGTATGCACTACGACGACAGGAAAGAGGATGCAAATCAAACTCATCGATGGAAGCTCCACACCTGCATCTGTGACGCTCACATAATTTGAGTCCAAGACGGATCGCGACTCCGACCCGAGTGCACTCATTATCTTCTAGGGTGAGTAAATTAGTCTTAGAAAAGACACGCAACCTTCAATTTTTAGGCGATTCTTCGAAATCAAGACGGTGGCCCTAAATATTTGGCCTTTAATGTGAATATCATCAAACCAAGCGAGGAAGGAGTAATCAGAGGCTATATTCACAGAGTCTAATAATTTTGCCTACAACTGTTCAGCACGCGTTAAGTTGGATTTGGTCGAGATCAAAACAAGCAAATAAAATGCACGCAACATCACGACCTAACATGCGCAAGTGAAATATTTGCGTGGTCGTCTATAACGATTTTTTACAAGCCCGTCAATAACGGCAAACGCGTTCAAGAAACTTTTATTACGGATAGAAGCTGATTTGTGTTAATATTTCAGTTTGTTACTGGGTTCATCTCCTTCCCCTCTCATTTCTTTTATATATATTTTACTATCATTAAATTTTATGGTATGGGGCGCGTTTTGTAGGTCCTCCTAGAGAGGATGTGGTATTATGGTGCATGGAGGATTGATTGGTGATGGACGAGTTCTTGTGATGAATGGGTAAATTGTAATGAGTGAATGGGTCATGAATCGGATTAGCTAGGTATAACATAGTTAGTGTGAACCAGCCTTAACCCTCCCCTTTTTCGGCCTTGTGCCACAATTATGTAATTTTTACATAATAAATATCTAGAAGCTGTAAAGAAGAACAATCGTTTTATTTATTTCATTACAAGAATTTACAAAGAGGAACGATCAATTAGCTTATCTTCATACCTTGCCTGGTGGCAAACGCTGGTGGCGCCAGGGGTGGCGGTTCCGCCATAGCCACCGAAACCGTGATATCACCACTGGTCGGAGGCTGATGAAGACAGGCTATCGCACGTGCTAACACACGTTGTATGTTAAAAATATTTATGTATGTGTGTATTTTTTTTTTATATAGAGAGTTCACAATAAATGATATTATATAACTTAGTAATACCATTTGCATGGTGGGGTTCTCGGTGGTTTAAGTAGTTGCCCCACAAGGTTTTTTTTTTTTACTTAGGAGGGTGGAGAAAGAGGAACGATCAATTAGCTTATCTTCATACCCTGCCTGGTGGCAAACGCTGCTGGTGGCGCCAGGGGTGGCGGTTCTGCCATAGCCACCGAAACCGTGACCAAAGGATAGATGAATCATTCCAAGGGATCAACGACTATGTTGCACAAAGGCGGGGGGATGTATAAAATAACAGGGTTTATATGCAGGCCCACTGTGAGCTCACGGAGACTCCTGGAACACTTAAACTTCGTTAAGATATCTAAATAAGAGGGGAGGCAGCAAAACCTCTTTGGTGTTTGCTGGTGCTCTGCTCTTGGACATCTCTGCCTCCGAACAGAGAGGGACTCAGACGAGGCTATGCCGAAGGGCAGAGTGTAGACATCTACTCGACTTCCTCAATACGGGGTCTACCGGTAATTTTTGACAGCTTACGGGCTCGGAATCTCCTTACGTTACAAAAACAATCTTGTGCCCCATCCCCCTTTATGGGGAGGTCTTGGGTAAATACCGAGATATCCAAATAAGAGAAAGAAACTTTGTTGTAACACCTGCGGCTTGACAGCAGCCAATGATGCGGACCTGTTTTTCTTTTTGGGGAGGGACACATTTGGGTAGGAGCTGCACAGACCTCATTCTTCGGTCTCGATAGAGCTCAAAAGCGTCTTCGAGTTCTTGTGGGTGACGAATTATTTCCCGCCCTCCAACCTCTCTCTCTCACAGACGGGATGTGGCAAGTCTCTCGTTAATCTATCACTGCTTTCACGGTAAGGACCCTCCATGCCACTCACATTTCAGCAAATCACCCACATTCCCTCCGTGTTCCATCAGTAAGTTCCACTTGAACAGCTTATTTCGGCGGACCGCTGCTCTGTGGAACAGGCCCCCAAGAGGATGCTTCTCCGATCACTACAATCAGAACCCGTTCAAGGCTAGGATTAACCGTTTCCTTCCTCTCCTGTCCGCACAAACTACCTTCTAACGAAACCCTCGAGCGCCCCCGTGCCTTGTACAGGGTGAACTTTACTGTTAAAAAAAAAAAAAAACACAAAACAAAAAACATCAACATACTGTTCTTGATTTGAGTTTGATTGGTTCATTGCAACATCTTCCATCCCTTGTAGGCCAAAAGTGAGTCGTGTAATTATATTTTGTGATGGTCTTTCACGATAACGAGTTGCTAGCTGTTGTGGATTCCGAGATGAAATTCGGTCTCCAATGAATGAAAAACGCAAGAAATAAAAATAAGAAATTAAATGTATTTACACAATAATACAAAGGGTAATTCTGTTAGTAAATCCAGGAACGCGGTTAGTTGTAATAAATATATATATATACAGTCTCGAAGTAGGACTTGTAACTGACTTCTACAAACGGTTACCTCACACTCAATCACAATCTCTATCTCCGTTCGTATATTCTGACTGACGGTGGGTATTTAACGCCAGCAGTCCAAGTAACACTGGTCGAGTCCACTTATATGAGAAAGGGGAGGACCCCATAATACTAGCCATCATATTTTCTGTACATGTTCACACTCTATGTGTGTGCATTTTAATACGAATATATTTCGCATTTGAGTTATTTAGTAATTTTATTTAAAATCATTCAAATTTCTGTCGGAAATATTAAATTATTAAACTTCACTGCTAGATTGTGGTAACATTGAGGCATGGCTGTACTGGCCCTCGTGTTGGGAAAACAGAACATTTTACTGGGTATAAATGACAATAAAGACGCTGATTTGGCATGGGCACCGTCATTTCAGCTTCTATTTGATACGCTGCAGTACACACGAAGCTACACTACAGACCCAACTGAACGTAGTTACCGGCCAGTCCTACGAGAATCAAGCAATCAGCGTAGGCGTCTCCCAGATTCGTTTCTTGGTCCAACTCTCTTTCTACCTTACAGAAAGGCAATAAAGCCACTCAGACGCAAAGGGTTACTGAGTGAGAACACGAGTAAAAGAAAACATTATTAAGTAAAGAGAACAATAACAGGAATTAAGAAGACAGAAGATAACGAAGTTCAAAATTGACTGTAAAGCAAAAAAAGCCAGAAAATAGTTCCAAAATCCAGAAATGCAACTGAAGAAGCTGTTAGCATAGCCATCTAGCCGTTTCAACTGTAAAAGGATGAAACATAGCCACCAATTTAGTACTGTCTTTAAATTCATAAATATGTACCAAAGAGGAAAGCTCATTAAAATAATTACCTTGTAAGTATTTATACAAAAGGCACAGTGAAGCTACGTTACGACAGTAGTAAAGTGACTGAAGCCGAGATGCCACGCCAGGAACAATAAGATTGCAGATTCTTCTTTGTGTTTTATATAGAATCTCTAAACACATAGTAGAAGCACGTGACCAAAAGAGCAATATTCAATGCATGGACTAATAGTAGGTTTATACATATTTAAGATCGATTATGGCAAGAAAATTGTCTTGCTCGACGCCGTGAACCATCTTTTCTTGCAGCACAGCAAGCAACAAATTATACTCCTATCATTGGGGAATAGCTATGCTGATAATGCAACGCAATATGGTTTCACATCCAAAATTCTAGATAACCAGAGCATAGCAGCTAATATCTCCTCTGACACCTCAGTGGGTTAAAAACTGGCTGGTAACGTTTAATTCCCCGAAAATCAAATCAGTGACGTTCCATCATCACGGAGGGAACTCTGAATATTCACCTATCTCAATAAACGGATATTCGCTCAGGGAGGGCCCGTGTTTTGAGCCTCTATTGGAAATTAAGCCGAACTCAGATCGCAAGTGGAACACGTATGCACGATCCATTGCTATAGATATTGGAAAAATGGTCGGTTTCCTCTACCGCTGTAATAAATACTTGACCCCTCTTGCTAAACCCTACCTTTACAAGAGACAGATCTGGTCGAAAATTGAGTATTGTTACCATATATGTTCAGGAGAAGCCCAGTCTTCACTTTCAAGTATCGATAGAGTTGAAAAACCTCAATTCGTCTTTGTGGGTGATAAATTATTTTCCAATCTACAGACGACACGTCACAAGCCTCTTGCTGTTCAATTGTTATTTCCATGGAGAGTGTTCAGACGAGCTACATTAGTTCTAAGCGCAACGGTTAAGACCGGCCATGAAAAGGATATTGAAACGAACCACCTTCATTCCCTTCGTATTCCATTACTCAGATATAAGTTTCACTTAAGCAGCTTCGTTTCACGTGTCATTTCTTTGTGAAAAGACGATGCTTCGCTGATCACTACAGTCTTAACCTGATCAAGTCTAGGGGTAATCGTTATTTTCGTCATCATATCCGCCTAAACTGTGTCTCTTACTCTTTAACCCTCTATCTCGGTCATTGTATAGTATGAACCTCACTGTAATATATATATATATATATATATATATGATAAAAAATATGGTTTCAATATATGCTATATTTATGGGCAAAAGTGCTTAAATATACATATATATATATATATATATATATATATATATATATATAGATAGATAGATAGATAGATAGACTCGTTTCAAAAAAAACCTCAATTTTTGATTTGCTAATAATCAAATCAAATCTCGAGGGAAAAAAAGGTTTTAAAAAAGAAAGAGCTACAAACATGAACTTCTGCCGACAAAAAAAATCGCACAGATCTTGGCTACGAGATTAGACGTTTTCCCGTTTATTGTCATTCCACCTTGATGTTTTTTTCCCCTACCCATTTTTGTTGAATAAATATTTACCCCCCCCACTTAGGTTTGTGTTTGCGATTCTTTGGTCACGTGGTATGATATTAGCTATCGCCTATAAATATGCGTTTCTCTTTGCCTCGTTAGCCTTACTTTCCCTGACGATCCATTTAGGTGAAACCTAGGTAGGTTTGTCTGGCTCACTAGATCTATCTATCTATCTATCTATCTATCTATCTATCTATCTATATATATATATATATATATATATATATGACCGGCCTGTGAGAGCTGGTGACAATAAATATAGTATAGATACGTCCAACGCAACGGTAATTTGTCATTGTGTCGAGTTTTTCTTTTCGGGCTATTTAACCCGATATCCAATGCTTTATTTCATAATAAAATCATAATTATTCTACGGAACAAATACGTTGGTTTATAATCCAAGTGGATCCTAGTAATATAAAATAATAAAACTCATCCACAAAATGAGCTCAATGTATTTATAATTACAGAGCAAATAATTAATAAACAATAAAATCCAAAATCACCTCATATGGGGAATAGCCTATTTCTGCAGTCAAAGATATCGGATATTTATCCATTTCAATGTTTCAGTCAGACGAAAGGCACGAGACAGGGGCCACACATGTCTATCAATCTATATATAGATAGATAGTGTGTGTGTGAGAAAGTTGGAGAGAGAGAGAGGAGAGAGAGAGAGAGAAGAGAGACAAACACACGTAGAAGGAATGAAAGAAAAGTAAGAGATTATCAATAAGTTTATCTTTTTGGCTAAGAATTTTAACAATTTTTTATGTCTTCAGGATCTCTGTGTAAAACATTTTAATAGACTAAGATGAAAAGACATTTTGGCGCCACTCGCCTTTCTCCTAATAACTAGGCCATTCACACAGTCTAATTATTGAAATTAAATCCAATCAAATTCTGAATGACTCATCTCAGGCAGCAACAAAAATAAATCTCTTAATCGATAAAATCAATAAATCGACAATTACATCGATCTTGAATGATTAAAACGATCGACAGTTTATGCGTTCATTTGATATAAAAATCTATGGAAAGAGCAACAGAAAATAAATAACTGAATTATTCTAGGAAGCCTCATTTTTGTCTTTGGCCAATGCGCTCTCCGTCTTACCTCAGCAATATATGATTCGTTTTCTACGCCTTATCAAAGCCAGAAAATATTTTTAAATTGTAAGACTTTTCTTTTGAAGATAATGTTGATAGAGTGATAATGTATAACTAATTAATGTATTAATGTATTACTAATTAGCTGGAGGTGACGAGAAGAGGTGGATTCATGCCTTTCCCAAGAGGAATTGCGCGTAAATGAATATAACGAATCCAACTGGAATTAAAACTCGGCTCTTCGATGAAAAATCCCGAGGCATTATCCTTATGACGTTGAAACAATCGAACCGTTGTTTCAACGTCATATCATCGTAAGTAATAGAAGAAATTCAGATTCAGATGTGGTACAATATTTCAACTAGCTTGGTCTCTGGCTTTCATTTAAAGACTTTCACAACCCCAATTTAGACATCTCCCAGCGTTTTCAATATTTGACTTCAAACAAAAGGAGTTAAACTCAAGAGAGTTACACACACATAAACACAGACACACATACATACATACATACACGCACATGCACACACACGCACACACACACACAAACAGATGAAAAGTTATTTTAAATTATCACATGGCCGGATAGATCATCAATTAATATTCCTAGTTGTTTATTTCAGAATGCAGTGAAGATACTAAACACTGAATAGCATATAACCAGCTAGAATGACTAATATTTTATTCCACTTCGCCCCTCATATATATATATATATATATATATATATATATATATATATATATATATATATATATATATTTAATGTGACATCGATATACATTTTTTATCATAAGCCTATAATACAACATTTATATTCAACAAATACGCCTTTGTACCATTTCAAACCATTTAAATATATATATATATATATATATATATATATATATATATATATATATATATAATATAAGGCTATAAATAATATAATCTTTATTGACATTGTAAAATAATCACGATCCAATTATTTCTAAAATTCAAAAATCATAAATATTTATCTATTTCTTTGAATTTGTTCGTCCGATGAATTGATCGTGATTAGTGATTCCAATGTAAGTTTTAATTAAACCATAATTTTGTGTATGAAAAATTTTTTTTTGACAATTTCCTGACATTAGTTCTAAAATAATTCTATTTTGGGAATTTGTATACACACACATATATATATAAATATTTGGTATATATATATATATATATATATATATGTGAAAAAGTAAACCATAAATATAAATAAATATATATATATTTATAATTTGATATATTTTTATATATATATATATTATAGAGAAAGCGCTCAATATAGAGATAGATATATATTTTGGTTGGATAGATGTGAGTTTGTGACCCTGGGTTTCACGCTTTAGCGATCGTCAGACAAACTGATTAATGTTTTAAAAAATTTGGGTTTATGTAGATTGCGTGTATTGGTGTTATTGTGGAAGTGGTGGGGAAATTTCGTCGTTTTGTCATTCATCGTACTAACGCAAACATCGATGTATGCAGACACATATACATATACTTGGTCGTCCGTCGGGACTCATACATATATAAAACATATGTAGACAGTTTCGGCTATGACACATGTATGTATACGGGTGGTGTTATGTCTATACATACGCATTTGTATGTTGAAATGTTGAAATTTAAACATTGGAAGTGTGGCGGAAATGTCTCGTTATTGTCTCGTGAATGTATCCATGTCATATTATGAAATTTTTTTTTTTTTTTTTTTTAAAGTTGAAAAATATTTGAAAATATATTTATCATGTATGTATATATGTGTGGTGGGGTTGTTTTTTTTAAAATTATGATAGGTAAAAATTATTATTAAATTTTTATTTTATTTTTAAATTTTTTTTTGGGGTTTATTTGTTATATTTAAAGCTGGTTATTTGTTTGTTTTTGGTGACTGTGTATATGTAACAGGTAAAAAATTGTAATCCTTATTGTTTAATTTAATATGGTGATGTTTAATTTAATAACGGGTTTATATGATATGATGTGATAGTAATGTTTCAAATTGGAGACAATGCTATTTAGGGTTTTAGCTAATAGTTATTGTAAATTGGAAGAAATTGCAAATTGGTAGAAATGATTAGTAACGGTGGTGGGAGAATGATAAAACCATGAATGTAGTTATAGTGGTGGTAGCTTGAACTAAAAAAGTGGTTGTTGGTGTTTTATTTTTGTTTTATTTTGTTATATGTATTAATTTATTTTGGTATAAATCCTGATAATAGGTATTCTATAAAAATTATGGTAGTTGAAGATTGCTATAATTTTTAATTACAAAATTATTATTATTATATTAAAGCTATATATAGGTGTATCATGGTTACATATGGAAATTATATCTGATCATATTGTTTTAAAGTATTAAATATGCTGACTGGGGGTAATAAAGATTGTAGTGGATTATATGTTAATCGTGGGTGTGATGTAAATGATGGTGCTGTGTGTAGGTGGTAATGATAATATTGATAGTTAATAGATATTGTAAGGTGGTAAAAGTGATTACTAATGGTGGTGCAATTATAATAAAATAGTTGCAATTATTTTGATGTTTGTATCTTGAAATTAAATTGTTTGGTGGTTTGTCTTTGTTTTATCCGTTTGGGTATATTATTCGGATAATTTCATCGCCTACAAAGTGGACTTTTCAATGCCTACATTTGGAGAATATCTCTTCATTTTTTGTTTATAAATGGTTCCTTTTAAATTTTTCTTCATTTTTGCCTCCATAAAATGGGTTTTATAAAAGAACACTGATTGTAGAGACAGTTTATTATTGGCTCATGTTGGCCAGGTTATTGATATTTTCCTGTTAATATTCAAATTACAGAAAGGGGTTAAATGAAATAATAATATATAAATGGTTACTTTATCAAGATAAAAAATTTTATTATATAAATATTTGTGTTCCATTGTATTAGCAAAGACACATTACAACATGTTTGACAAACATGGGTGTTATATATATATATATGTATATATATATATCTATATTCACCTATTAATATATATATATTCTTATACAGAGACGGTGAATGATATATTAAATATGGCCCCAAAATATATATATATATTATAAATATTTATATATATATATATATTATATATATTGTCTATTAGTCTAACCTGATCAATGATAATTTATTACATATATATATATATTTTTCCTAAACCATCCACCTTTATCATAAACAAATACCAAAGTCAATTAATAATATATTTAATTTTTTTGTAATATTTTCGAATAAATCTGTCTTTTTTAAAACGCCTTTCATCATTTTTAGAACTTATATAAAATCATTTTTATTCTGTTTTTATTCACTGAAGGAAATTATTTGCGTAAATATATATTAAAAACATAACAGATATATCAAAACCTTGTGGCATATATATACAATTCAATTTGTCCTATAAAACAGAAACATTCATAAGGAATTGTTTATATTTTAATTCTGATTTCGTCTATGAGTTAAATAGTTATTAATTCAAACCTTTCATTCTTTTATATTCCAAAAAATTTATCTGTTTTGTAAATTTATTATTAAACACTTTTTATTTGGGTTTTATGGCAGCAAATAGACAAAAATTCAACAACACATGATCATATATTGATATATGCTTGCATATATTCTAAAGCAAATAATCAATTATTTAAATAAATTCTTTCATAAGATACCATCAAAATGTTTTTCAATCATTTTTCAAAATCTGAGATCAACTTTTTTTAAAATAAAAAGTCACTACACACAGCACCATCAATTTCAAACCCACTTTAACATATTTGTTTCATCTCATTATGAAAGAATATTTCAATTAAAATTGTCATTCCTCTAATATATGTTTATATGAGAACTATATATATTTATATAATTATTAATATATATATTATAATTGTAAAATATTTATAACCATAATGCTAATTCAGTTGAAATAAATTAATATGATAAAAAATAAAAAATTATACAATTTTAACCATTTATTAAAATGAACAATTTATCATGTCCCAAATTTAGTTATCTGTTCAAAGTTGAAAGGATGGAATAAATAATGTGTGTGGATTGTATAAAATTTGTATCCAAAACCAATTCATAAATACCTTTTTTTTTCTGAAATGTAAAACAATTTTGAATTAAATATATATTCAGGACCTATAATTTTATATATGATATAATTTCATATGTGACAACCAAAGTTTAAATATATTAAATAATTTTCTCTATTTAAAAATAAATTAAAAATTTATAACAATTGGTGAAATTAATTTGAATAATATTTTTTTACATTAAAAATAAAAAAAAAAAAATTTCATTCATTTTCATTATAACAATAACTTTCTTACATCTAATATATATATATATATATATATATATATATATATATATAATATATATAAATTGCCTATATTATATATATTATATAGATTTTCTCTAATATGTATTCTTTTTTGATTATATTATTATAAATATAATTTAATATTCAAAGATCATTTACATTTTATTTTGACGATCGCTAATATTTAAACTTTTCTTCCAAATTAAATCATATATATAATTTTATATTTAAAAATATATATTATAAATATATATATATAATATATATATATATATAATATAATAATATTTTCATTATTAAGAATTCAACATTGAATGTAAATTTTAAATTCATTGTTTTTTCCAATTATAAACCAAGCAAGAAAGTTAATGTATTTATTTTAATAAATTTTTTTTTTTTTCGAAAAATTGATATTTTCCAGTAACATTATTTTGATGTCTAACAATTTTAAATTGATTTGTCTAAAAAATTAACAAAATTTTTATTGTTTGAACAAAGGAATGAATATGGTCCATTTCGGCCAACATTGAAATGAAAACTAAATAAATAAAAAATTGCTACTTTTGCTGTCTCGTGAAACTGGAAACTGAACAATAAAAATTAATTTATATTTATTTAGAACAAGAATGGGGTTAAAATTTCTTGAACCAAAAAATTTACTTCCAGAGGGTATAAAAATTTTAGAAAATATTCAGGACCTCATTCAAATATACATAATGAAATATATATAGAAAATAATTTTTCATGCCGAAAACACTTGTAATTTGATATATCATAGAAAACTTTTTTTTTCTGTATATATATATATATATATATATATATATATATATATTTAAAAGTGTTATTTTTGTTTTATGTTTTCATTAAGACATGTCTCAATAAATAATTTAGACAATTCATTATCAAAATTATTTTTCCTATATTTTCTTATTTACAAACAACTTTCTTAGTATCCTTATATTGAATAAATAAATTTACCATGTTGATGTATATTTATTTTATTCCTATATATTTTCGACATTAACCCAAAAAACTTATATCACGGTCTTGTTTTTTTTATTTGTGAAAAGATTGTTAGTTTATCATTTTAAAAAGACAAAATTTTTTGTTCATTTTGAAAATTAAATTTAATATATAAATGAAAACACTCACTGAAAATTATGTACTGTATTTTTTTAAATTTTATCATGTAGGTTCACGTACAATTCGTCAAGGGAAGTAACTAATAATAAATTGTAATGTATAAATATATTTTATAAAGAAAAACTAAATATTTAAAATATTTAGGTATTTTTTTATTATCTATAAAAACGACAAAACAAAAACTATTAATATTATTTTTAGTTTTTTTAAACCAATTACAATTTATTTAGTCTTTTCTCATTCCTTTTATTTTCTAAATACTTTTATATTTTAGTGTACAAAACTGATTTTAAATTATCAAGGATGGTGTGTGTGGTTCCACAAAATGAGTGAGGGGTGGAGGAGTTTAAAGTGTGGTAGGGAGAGAGAAGGTGTAATAGTCTTAAGTTTTTGTAGAAGAGGGAAGGAGAAATGGTATGAAGGAGGGAGAGTGGTAGGAGAGGGGAAGGATTCTTTTAACATTTTTGGGTGAAATAGTAGGAGATCGGAAGGAGGAAGAGTTTTCAAAGAATCTAGCGTTATTATATGGATAAAAAATTGAAAGAGGATGAGCGGTAGGATTGGTTTTGGATGAATTCTTTTGAAAGAGAGGAATGGTATCTTAGAAGGAAAGGAGGAATGGTCTTTCTCTCATGAGTGATAGGAGAGGAGGAGGAATAAATATATCATAGAAATTTTCTGATTAACTTTAAAGAGGAATAGTGTTCAAGAATTTATGTAAGAGGAGGGGGAGGAGTTGAAAGAATCTTTTATGGAGATGAGAAGGAGGAAGTATGTTAAAGAGTGGACGTTTTAGATGAAGAGGAGGCGCTTAAAGTGGGAGAAAGATATAAAAATAAAAGAATTGAGAGAGGAGGAAGGATTTTTTTTGGTTCAACTTTCAAAAAAGATAATTAAGGCGATTATGAAAGAGGGTAGGACTGGAAAGTGGAATAGAGGAAATTTATAACCGGGTGGAGAGGATAAGTGGTATGAAAGTGAAAGACAGAGGGAAATGGAGGAAGGATATAAAAGAGAAGTGGGACGAGAGAATGAAGGCGAAGTGGTGTGGAAAATGAGGAGTGGTGGGAGATGCGATGGAGGAATGTTAGTAGATTCACTTTTACTTACTCTTTATGATGTTTCTCGACGCCATTAGTAATCCCCAATGCGGATTCAGATAAAAATAGTGCCAGCTTATGAAGCTGCTAATTGCGTTCGTCTCTATTTACTCATGTTCCCCTGCGATAAAATTACTTCCTCGACTTTTGGAAATTCGCATTGTCAACCTTTGGATTTACGCCATGTAACTCCGCTGTGTCAGACACGTGTCAGCCTAGGTCAAGAGTTGATGTCAGCGCAATAAGTTTTGATGGTGATGCCATATATAATATATTCAAGTTGTGCCAACGATCTCCTCTCACGGGATTCATAGAAAATACAATACGGTACAATTTACTGTTCTATAGTTAAGACCCCTCGCTTTATTTGAATGAAAAACAGAGAAAGAGAAGTCGAGAATGAGATAAAGATCCCTTATTTCAAATCGTCTGAACATTTCTAATGGACACTCGAAAGACATGGAAGAAGAACCTGGTAGTTAATGAAGATGTGTGTATTTAACTAATATATAATTACATAGGCATACTTAGGCAAAGTCCACATCAACACGATGTGTACGTAGTTGGTCACCTAATTCCGCGACTTGTACCTGATTCACGACTTGTACATGATTGGTCATGCCTCTTCCTTTAGTTACGTAATGTTATTAAATATAATAAATGTGACCTTTGATCATATTCATCATAGTATATCATGTTTTAGAAAGTATTCTTGATTTAACTTTTAATTTAAAAATGTAACCACCGCCCTTGTTCTATAGAATGAACATTTATTAGGTGGGTGTCAAGACTGCAATAGTTGTTTGTTTATTTTTACTTTAAACGTTATATTTAGTTAAGATTCTAACACTTTCCGGCCCTCAACCTCCGGCGTCTTACTCTCTGGGTTGAGGTGTCTACTTAAGGGAGTGGCCATAGGTCCTCTGAGCATCCGTAGATTATTCGACCGGTTCATGGGTTTAATCCTGCATCTTGCCCACGTTGTGTTTGGTTTGATCCAGAAAGCAGAAGTGACGTTCATCCATTCGCGGTCGACTGAAGATGTAGACACGGCTGGAGAGTCTGCTCTAAGAAATTTAGAATGCAGCAAAAAAAAAAAAAAATATCTGCAGAAAGACGGACAAACAATTATTCAATGATTGAATTTTTAATGTCTTTTATATAACAGAAAAGAATAGTATAGAAAAGAAACGGGTTACAGAGAAGAAAAGTATTTAACGTAAAAACGCATACACTGGATTCTGGCCACAGTGTGTTATGATTAACTTGTTGGTAAATCGTCTCAGAACGATATACGACTCTTGCGATGGGAGAATAAGATTTCTGTGTGTGGCTTAAAGTTTATAGTGGCGTTCCTCCTTAGTAGTAGTAACAGTAGTAGTAATATTGGTGGTAGTAGAAGCAACGGTACTTATATCAACAGCACTTGTTAGCGGACGCTTTGTTCCAATCTCTGACGTCACTTTCTCTCCTTCTTGAGTCTCCAACTCGACTCTCCACTGTCTCTAGTTCAATTCTTGCCCGGGATAATTCTCTTCTGTCTCTCTCTTCCGCCTGCTTCTTACGTCTGCTTCCGTCTCTCTCTTCCGTCTGCACGCTCGCCCGTCTGTCTCTTCTTCAGCATAACTACGAGTTTATATAGAAAAGTCCGGCTGGTTACAACTGAACCTTGGCCCTAATGCTTCGCACGTGATTATCGCGGGGTTTTGTCTGTTTCAACCAAAATCATGTCAATTCTAAAGGTCCTTCTAGCTTACTTAGCTCTATTTCAATTTTTAATCGATAAAAATTATTTCGACCATTTCCATTGTCTGCTAATGACCCAGTTCCAATGGGTACAGCTCCTGCCCTAGATCAAATTTCCACATCAGTAAACAAAATGCTCTGATTTAATTTCACTATCCAAATCTTCTACAAATTTCATATAAATATATATATATATATATATATATATATATATATATATATATATATATATATAATATACGTGTTTGAGTAACCATCCTTATGTTTTAAACAATATAAATACACTGGCCTGTGGATTCAAGAATTTTAATAAAGAAAATGTGCTGTCCGATAGCAATCAGACCTGCGTCACTTTTGTGGGAGAAATGACTTGTCTAGCAAGATGAACTTTACACCGTTCAGCCACAGAAAGTCCAATTACTCTTTTACGATTTTAAATTTTGTCTGTATCTCAAGGGCTTCAGAGGCTTGTGATCGAGTATAAATATGAAGCTTGATCTTTGTGTGCTGATTTTCAAGGCAAGCACGCAGGGCCTTTCACTTTTTTTTCTGGTAACAGTAGCAGTGATATAACAGTTACATATGTAATCGACACAACGGGCTATGAATGTCGTCCCTTGCAGGTGATGCAAGAAATTGATCAGAGGTGACGGCAAAAGATGAAAGTCACCCATCGAAGTGGGATGGGTGGGTGAATCAGATCGCATCTCAATTCAAAGACGATTGCGTTCATTCTTTCAGTTAACGAAACATCCAGCAGACATACACAGCATTCTATGTAGTTTCGTATTAGCTAACCAACAACAGTATTTGTTACTGATATCAAGACAACTGTCACCTTGTTCCATCCGGGCAAAGAGAACATTGCCAGTGGACGCTGAAAAAAATGGGATGCTTGGTCAAAAGAGTTACGTTTTCATCTTTTTAGGACAGACGATTGAATTCGTGTGTGGAATATGATAAATGACCATATCCATCATAACCATTCTTTTGTCAAACCCCATTGTTGAATATATTAAATTTGAGTTCGAGTTCTAAGTTCTAGTTCGAGTTCTAGCTCGATTTCTAATCTAATTTCTAGTTCGAGTTGTAGTCTGTCTGTTACATTAATTGAAAAATATCTTGTTCTATAAAATATATTCTTGATATAACTTTTAATCTTGTCTGTCAGAAACATGGTATATCAGATGCTGGTGGGTCTGAAATGGTGTGGGTGTATTTCATTGGATATCGCAAAACAAGCCAATGCAATTGGAGCCTGTCTTGTTGCAAACCATTTGAACCCCTTAATGCTCACTATACTTCCAGGTATCGTTTTAACGAATGAATCCTACTGGTCCCAGGAAAACTGTGTTGAATTTCAGGCACTACATTAGTCTCACGTTTGTTTAGGTGTTGGTGGTTCCTTAATGTTTGGGGATGTCTTCCGTTGGATACAGCATGTAAGCGGTAATGGAACTGCAGTCTTTCTGTAGTCAGATTCTTCTGACTTGTAATAAATTTCCCTAATACGTTTCCTTTTGCCAAACAGAGTAGCGTAAGTCAAACAATCCAACAACACGTGTCTCCTGTTCTATACAGCAGTCGAGCTACTGTCTGTCGCCTCTTTAAGCACTTTTTATAGCGTGAGTGACAGTTCAAATTTGCATGTTAAAAGAGATTCTCGTGAAAGTCTACCCGACTCCGAGATCTATCTTTTTTTTTTTTTAAATATGCGACTCGTAAATCCGCCATTTTCTTTTGGGGTATATTTTACATAGAATGCAATCCACTTTGTGTTAAAGTTTCTTTGTCAGAAGTCGAATACACAGATCTCATTGTAGAACATTTGAACCATAATCCTTATCTTTCTATCTGGTTATGGTTTATTCCAACCATTGTACTTCTAGTTTTAAACCCATTGAGTATTTTGTTTGCATGTTGGACATCCTACTTAATTTTCTTCCAAACATAACAAAAATAACTGATTTGTGGAGAACTCAGCAATGGACATGCGCAAAATGGCTACCAGTTATCAAATACTCGTCTGCCTTTTTACAATTTGGCAGTATATCTCTTAAAAACAATATTGTCGTGCGTATACGGGTTTGCGTATATACATCATGGTCATTTTAAACAGTGACATTGGTATCTACCAGGCTATAAGTATTAGAAGCATTATTAAACTCGATTTAGTTTTCGACAAGGATTGATCCAGCATAATGTCGGATTAAAAGAAAAGTTAAATCTATGACTTACTTTGAGTTTAATAAAGGTCGATGAAAGTTCCTGGGCGTGCAATTTTGATGTTGCGTTCTTGCAAAAACAGAAACATGTTAGAATAATAAAAACGCTTATCCGGGTTTTCCTCGGCTCAGGAAATGTCACTTTCCGACAAGGATGTCTTTGGGGAAACTCCCATGTTTTATATTACAATTTCTTTTTAATTCTTCCTGAATCAGCCTTCGCCTTGGAAAATCTCAAGATCTGAGGAGAGAAGAGAAGCGTGAGTTAAAATAAATGTTAGTATGCAGAAATACATACAGATAGATAGATAGATAAACAGAAGGAGAGATAGATAGATAATGAGCAAAGGATGTATACAGATAGATAGATACAGGGATAATGAACAAAGGGAGATAGATAGATAGATAGATAGATAGATAGATAGATACAGCCTTAGAGATAGATAGATAGATAGATAGATAGATAGATAGATACAGCCTTAGAGATAGATAGATAGATAGATAGATAGATAGATAGATAGATAGATACAGATTAGATGATAGATAGATAGAATGAATAGATAGATAGATAGATAGATGAATGAATAGATACAGCCTTAGAGATAGATAGATAGATGAATAGATAGATGGATAGATAGATAGATAGATAGATAGATATGATGATATATAGATGAATAGATAGATAGATGAATAGATAGATGGATACAATGGATTTAGATAGATAGATAGATGGATAGATAGATGGATAGATTATAGATAGATAGATAGATAGATAGATGCATGATGAATGGAATAGATAGATAGATAGATGATAGATGAGATAGATAGATATAGATAGATAGATGGATAGATGATGATAACTTAGATAGATAGATGAGATAGATAGATAGATGGATAGATGAATGGATGGGCCTGGATGGATAGATAGATAGATGATGGATGGATGGATGGATAGATAGATATCTTTGGATAGATGATGGATGGATGGATGGATAGATAGATAGATGGATGGATGGATGCAGGGATGGAGATGGATAGATGGATGGATAGATGGATAGATGGATAGATAGATATGGATGGATGGATGGATAGATATGGATGGAGATGGATGCATGCCTTAGAGATAGATGGATGGATAGATAGATAGATAGATACAATGGAGAGATAGATGGATGGATAGATAGATAGATGATGGATAGATGTGAACAGGATGAAAGAGATGAATTGATATGAACAGACTAAAATAAGTACATATCCAAGAGAATATAACAATGGTCGAAATTCATTATTTAATCATCAGACGTAAATTAAAACAAATTCAATAAATATTAAACCAAAAATCTTTAGAGAGCGTTCAATATTTCATAGTATAGATTTAACAACATGCAGAATTACTATAATCGTTAATACTCATTGATGTTTAAAAGAATTTATCGATTGTATCTTGTCATCGTCACTTAAATAACAACATACGAACAAAATTAGTCACCATAATGACTGCTTTCATTACATTATTGCATAAAACACATCGACATCCACATACAACGTTTGAAATTCTCTATTCACTAAATCACACATATAATTGTACCCTTACTCTAAAATGCTGTTCAAAATAGACAAATATCAAATATTTATTGAATGTCCCTTTGATTTGTTCATGCTGATTCAATTAAACAATTGGATGTTTCAAATAAACTAAAGAAATTATTATTAACTAGAAATAATAACTAGCATATTGAAATCCTCACAATATTTAGTATTGTTGAAGTTATCACTAACAATTTTTTATTTACAAACTCTACATTACGTTCAATTTCGCTAACCAATCGATGAAAGTTGAATAAGTTGATTTGTTTGTAAAGTACTTTGACAAAAACCCTGCTTCACGGTTTAATAATTTCTTAAATTTGATTTAATTTTATAGGACTTCATGGTAAATATCATTTTTAAGACAATTTCTTTTCTTTTTAACAGCAAAGAAAAAATATTAAGATTTCTTACTCTTGAGCATGCAACATACAATTGACCATATATAAATATTTCTTTCTGGAGCCAAATTCTATCTTTTTGAATCGTTTGACCTTGTAGGTTGTCTATAGTTCTCGCAAACGGAGGGCGAACTGGAAACTGGATTCTTGTAAATGTAATATATATATATATATATATATATATATATATGAAAAAAAAACAATGTCGCATTTTTATTAAATAACTATTTGTTATTTTAATCATTAAATTGTTTTTTTAAATAGTGAGAATATTTTTTATATTAAATAATAAACTTTTTAATTTTTCCCCCCAAAATTAATGAAAATTTATTGTACTAAGCTACGCGCCCTAGTAAAATCAACTGTAGTTTGTACCCCTCTTCCCTGTTTTCATTTCTACCCAAAATTTTGTTTCGATCGTTTAATGTATGGCTATTTTAGCGGTTGTGACGGATGGACGAACAGAATTTTATATATAGATGTACACTGATAGAAAATAAAATTTGCAACACCCAGAGCACTAGATATTCCGACAAAACTTCAACATTTTTGTAACATAGTAACCCGCAAACTAGTGAAACGTCTGTGCCTAAGTTTTATACGATGACTCGTGCTGAAATAACGTACAGGAGTCCAGTGTAATGGAAACACACACACACGTTCCTTTTGTTTAAATAAGGACATTTGAAAGGAGTCAAGCTGGAAGCTGATGAGTGGACAGATGGCCATTTCGGGAACTTGCTGAACATGTTGGATGGGGAGCGTCGTTGATGCGTCGATTTTGTTCGGCGGTGATCAAACGAACAAATGTAGAACAGGTTCTGAACGGCTACGTCGTACAGACGTACACCAAGACTGACACACTGTAAAGGTAGGGTTGGCGGTGTGCAAACTGTCTGAAGCACAGTTCGGAGTAAATGTGACTCCAACAGTATCAATATGAGTCGTTTGATTTCTTTTTATTTGCAATAGGATTATGAACGCGCTTAACTATATAAAATTAAACCACACTTCAATGGTAACACGATAAAGACACCTGGGGAATTGAATCATTGTTTGTAGATTAGAGAGCTGATAGCAGGTTCAAACCGCATGTAAATTACAACCATTTGCATGTTCACCATTGATATGGGGAATGCCATCTTCCAGAGTATATTTTACAACAGCACACAGAAACAAAATCTGGTATCATGGTGTGGGGATGCCACCATTTACAACTCCATCTTGGCCTGAGTATAAGCGGAGAGATCGTTGAACAGCGCCATGTACATCAATGATATTGTCTAACCCCTTTTATTTATGTGGTAGGAAGTCGATGTACTCTTCCAGGATAATACACGTCCGCAGACACAGAGATAAATGCAATAATAGCATCCCAAATTTCCAGGAACCGGTTCTATAAAGACAGGTAATCGTTAGGTATCTATTCTGCTTATTTTCATTTCAATCTGAGAATAGAAACAAATCATTTCATCGCATTAAAAAGAACTAAACCATTTTGATAATTTAATAGAAAACATTTATTTATTAAGATATTTCCAGATTGAAATTCTGTTCTCATCATATTTCTATTCAGAAGTTTGATGCTTTTTGTCTCTCGTCTCATCATCTGCGTCATGGTTTCTTAACCAGATTCGAACTGAATTGCTACAGTCCCAAAGATCCAATGGAAGACCTGTCAAATTTAGGACTTGAAGATTTGCCATATTTTTAACTTTAAGAAAATTTCTTTTGTCAGAATAAATTATGTTCACCACAAAAAACCCAATGTCAGCTTCCGCAGAGGATACAGCAATGGTATTATATTTTTGACTATTATCTATCAGCTATTAATATATAAGATTACTTTCGGAGAGTCCCAGAACCGGTTCGCTAAGCTTTTATAATTTTAAGAATCGGTTTGTATGAACTGATGCGAACTCGTAGGATGTCACCACTGGATAAATGTGTGGCGGATTTGAAGTCTGTCTTGTTCTGTCTTTTAAAATGGGAAATGCTTGCTTTGAAAATTAGCATTAAAATGTTGATTTCTAATTAGACTTGAATCCTGACAAACGACTTCTATTGGAAATAAGTATTTGCTTCAGTTACTAAAGCCTGTATTCGTAGATATTTAATATTACTAACATATTCCGATTGAATTAACAAGACATACAGTGATTAAAAAATTATGTTTTATATGTTGTTTCTGGATGAACTTGCCTTTCTTTCTTTTAACCTTTTATATCCTCACGTCGTTTGCGTTGTGAACTCTTCATGCCTTCCTCGAGTTTTGGCTTACAGCCGTATCACGTTGAAACACAGGTTCTTCTACGATCACTGTAGTTTAGTAACGCCGAGCCTGGTCAGTACGAAGACGGGTGATTGGTTAAGAGTACCAGGTACTATAAGCTTGGATGTGTGCGTGGTGCAATGGATAATTGCTCGGAATTGGAAATCGAATAACCGAGGTACGTTATATTCCCTTACGCCCAAATAACATTGGGAAAGGTATGCATCCGCCTCTACTTCCCCCCAGATATGGGTTAATTAGAAGGACGTATCAGTAAATCTTTATTATCTCTAAAACATTTTTACAATCTAAAAACATTTTCTGGTTGTAAATAATCTGCAAATGATTGATAAGACGTTAAAAAAAATCAATCTTCGGGTATTTATTGCGTTCTTTGTCAACAGTTGTTCAGACGAGCATGCGCATAATCTCTTAAAAATCGTCACTGTCGGTGTTTTCTTTTAACCTCTAAACTGAAGTTATGAACTTCCGTTGACATTTTTCATGCGTTCATCTCTTTCTGGTTCCTTTGACAGAAATTGATTTCCTTGAATATGCATGGTTGGATTTTTCTCCTCAAAAAAAAATTCTGAAAATTTTATGGTTTCAATTTAAATATTGAACTGATTTCATAAAAAGACATTTTGACAAATAAACTATTTTTTTTTTCAACAAATTTCATAAAAAGATTTAAAGGTCTACTTCAAAATACTTTTGCAAAAACATTTTTTTAAATCAATTCTATTTTCCCTTTTGAAATTTTTTCTATCTTCCTGATTCTGTTCTCTTCTATCTGAAAGATTTTTCTATCCAAATTATCTATCTATTTTCTTAAATTGTTTAAAATTATAATAAAATTTGATGTATTGACTGGTATCAACCATTTTTATCATAAATTTGTTAAAATTTATTTCGATAAAATTGTAACCGCCTAAAAGCAAATAAACCTTTCCTACCATATTACCACTCTGTAATAGTTCAAAACAATTAACTTAAATTGTCCTACATCGGTTAAAAAAAGTCAACAAAAACTTTGCTACTTCATTTAAATATAAAACTTTCAGGCAAACATATCAAAAATCTATAATTTTTTATTCAAATTTTAAAAGTAAGAATTCAGTGTTCTTTCAGAAGTAATTTTTATTCTGTTCAGATAAAATCCTCATCTTTTTTTTTTGATTCTTTTGTAAAAATAAAGACAATATTTCTAGAAAATCAAAATATAAATTAAAAAATTCTGTCAAAAAGAATTGGTGTAAAATTTATTATTCATTGAATTCTTTACTTCTTTTCAAAGTAAACATCTTCCGCCATTATCACACCAATTTTATTTTATTTTATATAAGTATTTAAAAATTTATTTAAAAACATTTAAAAAAAAACAAAAATTTATTTTGTTCTCATCTTCTTCTTCTTCTTCTTCTTCTTCTTCTTATTCTTATTCTTAAATTATTCTTTTCTTCTCCTATATTCTCCTTCTACTCTTATTCTTGGAAAATCTTCCTCCTTCTTCTTCTTCTTCTTCCTCCTCCTCTTCTTCTTATTCTTCCTATTCTTCTCTTCTTCTTCTTATTATTATCCTCCTCCTCCTTCTCCTCCTTTTTATTCTTTGCTTTTTCTCCCCTCCACCTTCTGAAGACTCTTCTCTTCTTCGCTTTTCAATAATCGGTTTTAATTTTCATTTCTTTCATTCGTTGGAGATTTTATTTATTCAAAGATATAATTGTATTTCCCTTGAAAGCACTTCATTATAAATTATTTTCATCTTAAAAACATAACAAATAAATATACCTAAAATTTGAGCAATTTTATTATATATTGGTATATATATATATATATATATATATATATGCATATTATTTGTTTCAAGTATCTCCCCATCTGCTTTACCAATGATATATTGGTCATTGAAAAACCAAAAAGAAGAAAAAGAATCAAACGAAAAGTATAATTCGTAAAAAGGAAAATATACACATGTCTATGACTTTCTTCTTAAAATTATCATTTTTCCCTAACCTTTTCTTTAACTCAAAATTTTCTTTTTGTTTTCTCTAATTTCTTGCTTACCTTTTTTTTTTGTCTCCTTTGCAGAAAACTTTTTTTGTTCCCCTTCCTTTTTTTGCCTTTTCCAGATTTTTTTTTGAAGTGCAACAATAAATGTTTTCACCAGATCTGGTTGACATGTTGATGGCATTTGAAAAACTTGAACGTGGGCTTGTCGTGTGATCTCGATGGTTATGAAAAGTTTTCTTAGATAAAAAAAATTAGACAAATTTGGCACATTGGATAACTGCATAGATAGGTAAAAGTCCTTTCGTTTATCGTTTTTAAAAAAATGCTCATTTACCCTTTTCGCTTTTCTCCGTCTTCCTGGTTTTTTGTTTTTGTTTTGTCTACTGGTTTCATGATTTTTTTTTATATTTACTTTTGTCACTTTAAAATATCAAGAAAATTGTACAACTTGTTTTCAGGTGTCACCAATAAGTTGATTATATATACAGACAAACCTCTCATCTACGGACCTCACATCAACGGACTTCGGATGCAACGGACATAATCTTCAGGCAAAATAAAATAAAAAAATAATTTGAAGAAAAAAAACCCCTAAAAACTTCCAAATCGTCAGCGATATATTTCAAAATTTGTTGAGTGGAATGAGTCGTGTTAGTTCTCAAAATGACCACTTGGCGGCGGTAGCGGCCCTTTCAATTGTAAACAAAGACGGGTGTACAGTATATAAAGTACGATACATTAGCGCGTGCGTGAGAAAGTAGCTGTGAGAAATCTATTATTTTTGTTATTTTGATTAATATATCTATATTAAGTATATATTTATTTATGCCATATATACATGTTTATAGTATTTACATTATGATCATAACTACTGGTAGTTACTATAGTGGTTTTATAACTCAAAAATAATCCTTTCCATTTATGGACAATCGGCTTTAACGGGCCACTCATCCTCACTATTAGTCCGTTAATGAGAGGTTTTCATATATATATATATATATATATATATATATATATATATATATATATCCTGTATAAAGATATTTTGTAAAATACAAAATTTAATGATTTAAAAATTAGATACAGAAAAATTGTACATTTTATTGTATATTTTCTAAAAATTTAAATCTCCCGTTTGAAAAATTGAAAATTAAATAAACCGGTTAAAATTCACCCGTTTTTTTAATATGTCTCGTAATATTAAGTTTTATAATTTTATTTCTGATATATATATATATATATATATATATATATATATATATATAAAGCCTATATATTATAAATCCGAAATAAAAAGATAATAATTTAAAATTCTTCACAATTTTATTTCATGAAATAAATTATTACCATTTCAGCCGTTTCTAAAACCAGTCTTGGAAATAATCATTATCATATTTAGATGTTCTTACAATGAACATCTCTTTGGATTTATATCATTTTGGAATTATCCAAAATTAATTATCAATGAATATATATATATATACATACATATATATATATATATATATATATATATATATATGGAGAACTCAACCGTCGTTTTTTTCATTTTGACGTATGATATGAAGGTCAAGCAGCTCAAAGATTAGAAAGGAACAGTCAAACTACAATCACAACATATGATTTGATTATAGTGATGAAGATTCATTTAAAACTAACCACATCCTTTTTGAAAGAGCCGAACACAGAGAACTGATGCACAGCGTGCCACAGGGTTTGGTTAGTACGAAATAATAACCACTTCCGTTACCCAGTCCCTTCAAATTCGTGCGAGCCGAGGAAAAAGACGGGAAGAAATTCGCGAGCCTGTGTGAAATTTTCTTTGGGTTAACGAAAACTTTCACTTCAAAGTGATCGGCCAGCGAACTGAGAAAAAGACGAAAGCAAATTCGCTTGCCTATGTGAAATTTTCTTTGGAACAATAAAAACTTTGTTTTCACAGGAATTGGCACAAGAAAAAGAAAGAAAAAAAAAGCGAACCAATGCGAAATTCTTTTTGATATAAAATAAGAAAAAAAAAACATCTACGTGAGAAGAATGTTTGAAGTCATGTGAAAAGTTTTATTTCTGTTCACGCGTCGAGCGTAGAGATTTTCGTCAGTGTCAAATTATTCGCCAATTATATTATCGGCCTTAACGAAGCATTTGGCACTACAAAGAACTTTATTTCACCAATATAAAAAAGCTAAGTATTCCAATATCTCTTCGTCTACTTTTGAATGGATTCAACTGTACACCCCTTCTTTGAACAACAGATTCTCTTACCTTTGTTTTAAACATCTTGAATATCATTTTGTGTCAGATATTTACTCTGTTGTATGAAAATTTCCTTTTCATTATAATTTGTTGGAAACTGCAGATTTTATAAATTTCTGATTTATTTTCTGAAACGAGCTATTGACACAACGTCAAGCGTGTAAATTCTTTATATTTTTTGTTAAAATTACTCTTTTCTTTCCTCGTCAATATCATCCTGTATTAATATTCTTGGTGTGGGTAAACAAAATGTTCATTTTAACTCCCAAGTCCCATGACACTATAAGGTCACCAAACGACTTTCCTCAGGTTTTGGATTCTGCCATTCTCCTGAACCGGTTGTGGCAAAAGGCTATAGTTTCCATTTTGTCCTGCTATTTAACCCATAGCTGGGGGGAGAGAAGAAACGGATTCATTTTGTTTCCCAGACTATTTATCCGTAAGTAAATGTAACGAACCCGACTGAATTTGAACGATAGTGGCACGGATTGAGAATCGCGAGAGTTCTGAGTTCGAATATATATATATATATATATATATATATATATATATATATATATATATATATATATTTATATATTGATTTGACATTTAGATACATCATGTATAAAATACGTTAAAAAGTTCCCTTTTTCTGCCATGGGACGATAGCTTAGGGGTAGAGTCTCTGACTGATGCAAAATCGGTCGAGTTTCGATCCCGGCTTGAATCATTCAGATGTCTGGCCACACTAATAAGCTGTCATACAGCGAAATAGTCTGTCTGTGGATGACTTGCTCTCGTTCGCCGATTGAGCACTATGAAGAAAGGGAATTTTTAACAGTGGCTCTGTTTACTAGCAGTGGTGGGAGCCTTTCTGCTCTTGACTAGTATGTCATTGGCATACAAACAAAAACGGACAAGTGATTAATGTAGACAATACGTGGCGCCACATATGGTAAATGTGTTGTTGTATGAGAATGACTTTGTTTTTCTCAGAAATTTCTTTCTAATATAAGAGTGCGTCTTACAATCCGCAGGTTCTTGTAAGCCGGAAGTCTTACTGTTCTTTTTTTAATATCTGTCACACGGCATAAGACTCAAAGGTCACTCAAGGGAGAGAGTTCCTAAATGACGTTATCGAGGTATGAAAGCAGCAGAACTTTTCTTTGCGTCGGAAGGATCATGTTTAGACGTCGGCTCAGGCACCGAATCAAGCTCGTTCAATTGGAAGGACGAAAGGACATATTGGGAGAAGTCGGTGTAGGGAGGTTATAACTGAAGAAATAATTATAACCCCTAACCTTTATATAAACAAAATTACTCGTAAAAAGGAGAAACAGGTAGACGTGGAAACAACATTTATATCCGGTGGTGTTCGAGACACGAGAGAAAATAATACTAAGCAAAATTGTGAGTTTGGGGACAAATATAGATCAAATATGGATGTGAATCCGACAGAATGATAAGATAAAGAATAAGTGAAGTGTATAAAGTCTTTCTTGTACGTTTATTTTTATAGATGTTTCTAATAAGTGTCCAGATAATTTAGTTGGAAAAATACAAGAAGTGTTTGGGGTTTTCTTACCTCGAATTTTGTTAAAAGATAAATGTTGCTATTATGACCTGAAAAAGGAAAATAAAAGAAATTTTCGTTGACGTATGTGTTAACGACCAGTCCGTGTGAACTGCCTGTCTGATAGTGAGAATGTCACGTCTTTGTGTGTGTAGAGGAGAAAGATTGGGTCGATCTTCATTGGTTTAGAATGAATGAATTAATGATAATTATATTGGTTATAATTATTTTATTATAATCATTTTTTGACATTATAATTAATTTTTATTTATTTTTTTATAAACACGACACAGTGACAGTATAATATTTTTTTTTATTTATGTATTTCTTTATGGACTTTGCTTCGGAATAAGCTGACGTCCCGCACCCCATTTTCAATAGGGTCGCTATAGAACTATACCACTAAGGAAATACCTGTAGAAGGATTAGGTATGACTATGTAGCTAAGAGTGAAGGAGCAGGCATCAGACATGTTATAGTAAAGTTTAAATGAGTTAAATTCAAAATGGTTTCCACCTCGGCATAAAGAGACCTTTAAATCTGTTGCAGAAGACAACAGCAGCAAAAAGATATACAATTTAAAGTAAATGAATCTTGTTTTTTATTTTTTTTTAATTAACGGCAGTGAAATTTCCTTTCTTTTTTTTTATAACGAAAAAATGGCTCCTGTTGCTTTGGACCAAACCAATTGTAATCGGTTGTCAAACAATCTGTACAATGAATACAGATACATCAATCGGCTGTTCATTCTTTTGGTAGAAAAAACGTTTCGCTACAAGAGACCTTAAGTTCGTATTGGAAAAGAGCAACGACAACAAAAGACACAAAATCTTTTCCTTTTAAACTCTCTTAGTTAAGTGTTATATGAAGATAACACAATGAAGAAGCAGTATGTCTATTGGAGACACCATAGTCTTGCTGAAATAAGTAAGTAAGCAGATAAGCTAGATCCTCTAACACTCTACTTGTTTACTCCTTTTATTTATTGCATAACCTACAAATGTGGCACAAGGCCAAAAATTGGGGATGGAGAAAAGCTGGTCTTCATCTATTTTATACTTAAATTTAGCTAGCCACAATGACTGATCCAAAGATGTCCACAATAAGCCTTGCACCAAAACAACACATTCTTACCATTCTTATTAAATCCACCTCAGAGACTCTTTGAAGTCCGAATTACTCCCTATATGTACAATTTTTTCTGGGGTGGAAAATAAAATAACTACTTTAAACATTTATAACCCCAATGTATATTTACAACAGAAACAAGGTTTATTTACAAGAAAGGAAAAATTAGTAATAACCCCCATCCACCACCACCACCACCAACAACAACAACAACAATCCTTAAATGTGGCAATGTGAAATTAATCCCGTTGCTCTTCGTCACAAGAGTTTCTTTTATTAAATAAAGACATGTTTGAAGAATTAAAAAATATAAAGTTTAATGACATTTTCTAGTGTGAAATGTTTTTAAAATAATTTTATTTTATTTTTTCCATTTATCAACTGCTAGATTATTTTTGTGTGGATGTACAAAAGGGTAATAATTTTCTCGCCTATTGGTTATATATAGGATTATAATATTTTTACGAACAAAATAGAACGCAATGAATTAACATTATTGTTATGTCTTCACTGCAATTGAATGAATATAACCTAATCAGGAAGTCTTATGTTTCTTGGAGACGACACAGTCTTGCTGAAATAAGTAGGTAAGCAGATAAGTTAGATACTAAACACTCTACTTGTTTACTCCTTTTATTTATTGCACAATGTACAAATGTGGCATTAGTCCAAAAATTGGGAATGGGAAAGCTGGTCTTCATCTATTTTATACTTAAATTTAGCTAGCCACAATGACTGATCCAAAGATGCCACAATAAGCCTTGCACCGAAACAACACATTCTTACCATTCTTACTACATCCACCATGATACCTCAGAGAATTTTTGAAGTCGTAACTAGTCCCTATGTGTACAATTTTTCTGGGGTGGGAGGGGAATAAAATATCAACTTTTAAAAATTTATAACCCCAATGAATATTTACAATGGAAAAAAAGGTTTATTTACAAGGAACAAAGGAGTGTAAGTAATAAAAAAGCAATCTTTAAATATGGCAAAAACATCAGTTAACTGAATGAAATTAATGCAAGACTTTAAAAATTCCAACCAATGATTCGAACAGACATTCACTCAAATATATACGCATCCAAACACAACAACAAAAGCCAAAAAACGCACTCAAAAATCGAAAGACGTCCCGTATCTAGCAGAGAACGGATATCTCTGATCACCTAACGGGTGAGGGGAGAGGAATTAAACTAAAAAAAAGCGGGGTCAAAAAAGTAAACTGGCTAAATTCCCAATATCCTTAATGTCTAACAATCATGAAAATATCAGCACCTTTTACTCGGCACAAACCCAAGACAACATTTTGATAAATTCTGATGGATGGAGCCGTTTTTCCGTCCTATTCTTGACTTTAAGATGATGGCTGAAGAACAATATTAGTTTGGAAGAGATAAACTTCTCGTTCTCATAGAATTTCTTCTATCATGCCATCCATATCACGACTCGCATAACGCCTAGTAAGCAAAAGAACACACACAGTGGTCAGCCTTAGTCAACAGTTGTACGACATTTTACTACAAACAGAATTTTCCGCGCTGCATGCGAACATTTATGCATTCAAAAAAATACACAACGGACCCACGACCCTGCTGTGAAAGAGAGCGTGACCGAGGGTCTCCACCAGCTCACCACAGCGAACGCAGTTTGGAAATTTTTCAAAGCCAACCGAACAAAGTCTCTTGTCGACCCAGAGGGCCTTTCTAATTACCAACCATGTGAGTGATGACCCATAGTGAGACATTTCAACCTAGGCTCCCAAGGCCATATGGAGCGAGTCTCCTGCATTTTTAGCCCGAGCATGCCCGTCAGATCATCCTGAACGGACACCTTAACTAGCAGATGATATAACGCTTTACGGGACAACGCTTGGTCGTCGGAGTTACCATCCATCGCCCGAAAGAAGAACTTGAGTTAAAAGACGCACTCGCATTGGGGTAAACGGCAGGCTACAAAAGTGCACACTTCTTACGGTTGTCTTCCTTCCAGAATTCGCCATTCTCCTCCATTTACAAACAAATCCGGTCTAGGAAAGAAATGCGAAGCGTATGTTGTTTAATTTCAACCTCAGAAGAGTGGAGGTAAAAGATCTCCCGACATACCTTGGGCGCCTTGCCTCTCTAGAAGGAGCAGGACAAGTGCCTTACTAAATCCAATAGTAGACGGGAGTATAAGTAGGGAGAGTCCGTAAAGGAGAGTCAGTAGATGTGCAAGGCACATACTTCCGTCCTCCCCTTTAAGGAAAGATTCTTCCGGGATCACAGACGAACTGGTGCTTCGGCCTTCTCTCGCACCTTCAAGAGGAGATCGAGACCGAAACAATCCGTCTGTGCAGAGGAAAGTCCTAGAAAAAGAAACTCCATTCCACGCACTCAACCACAAGCCAACAGACTTATCGTGATTGATATTGGCCCCTGTCACCGTCACGTACCCTCCGATTTCTTTGCTCGACACAAGAACCAAAACGTCGTCAACATAGGCGGAATATCTGGCCGAGGTGGTAGCACCAGGTAGGGGAATTCCGCGTAGGACTAGATTCATCTTTAACTTGCGAAGGAAAGGCTCCAATGCAAGAACGCACAACAAAGGTGAAAGCGGACAACCCTGACGAATGGAGCGAGACAATATGAAAGGATCCGATCTTTCTCCATCCACTTCTAACAGTGCACCGGGGGAGGCATACTGAAGTCGGATCCAGGTTCGAAAGTATGGCCTGAAACCAGTGGCAGAAAGAAGATCCTCCAGAAATCGATGGTCAATACTGATGAATGTCTTGGACTGATCTAAATTGATCAGCGTCGCTTCACTGTCGACTTGCTTGATGATCAAGCGTACCAAATGAAGGTTGCCCAGAATAGCACAAGTCTGCTCGATGCCATTCAGACTAAAAGGACAACCTGCAAACGGCTGGCTAAAATCTTCAACTTTGTGTTTAATATCGTAAAAGGCCGATAATTACCTGTCACATCCTCACCGTTTTGTTCTTTCAAACCACTTGATCCCATCCCTGGTGAAGCGTTGAGGTTATAGAACCCTGCTTCTTCCAGTTGTTGTAAATCAGTGCCAGCAATAGGACAAAGACGGGCGACTGCCTCAATTACATTTCGTAAGGAAGACCATATAATCCCGGAGTTTTGTCCCGGCCAAACCGCTTCAGCGCTTCCCAAATCTCAGACTCTGTGATGGGGCGCTCGCACTCAAGCCGCTTCAGCCGACTCAAGGCGGGGAAAGTCGGCCAAATAGGCATTGAACTGAACAAGGCTCAAACAAGGTTCCCTGATAAACAACCCCTGTAAGTAGTCTCGAAAAGCCTCACATATGCTCGCGTTTGAAGTCAATCCGCTTGATCCTAGCGATATGCCAACTGGATCCATTTCGAACTTCCTCTGCACGCAATTCAGAGGCCATGTCCGTGCCTTGGAGAACATTCGTTTTAACTTAGCCCTAACCATTAGAGCTTGTTCCTTCTTGATAAGCAAGGAGGCCAACTCTGTATTAGCTAAGGTTACGCCCCCACTATTACGGGATTTAATCGCCCGACAAACTTTCTTTTCACATGCCTATGCCTTTTGCGCTAATACTGCTATATTGAATCGGCGACTATAATCAGCAGCAAAAACCTAAGTTTGGATTTTAATAAATCCCACCGCTTATTCCCATTCACAGACCCCGGAATTTCCAGCTGTAGCATTCGTAGCAGCTATCCTGGAAATCGTCTTCACCAAATAATGATGTGTTAAATTTCTATTAGCCGGACAAACTAACCTTAGGCTTATCTAAGGTTACACGAACTCGGGTGAGCCTGTGATCCGGTCAATCGCTAAAATTATCCGCCGAGATTTTGTCAGAAACCGATCGTTCCGCGGAAGGAAGGCGGCTCGTTCCATCGATTCATTAGGCGCATAAATACCACTGAAGCGAAATGCCTGTTCTTGTTGGTAGCATCCACTACACAAAGGCTGATTCCCAGATCTGCGAAGACAAGCATACATACAGCCTTCAAAGAACAGCTTACCAGCCAATAACCCTCCCTAGAACCATCATCATAATGCACTGAAAACCTCTTCAACATTATATCATCATGGTTGCCAGAATGGAAAATAGTCTCTTGTACAGCGCATATATCCACACCCAGGCTCTAAAGGTCGCGATAGAGTCTTGCCCTTCGAGACTTCGACCTCAGCCCCAGGACATTCAAACTAGCTAAAAAGAGTGATATTGTCAGATCTTCTAGGGTTAGTCCCGCCTTAAACATTGTCGGAGAGAGGATACCGATGGCCTCGCCCATTGACTTCTCTCTTATTTCAGTCCTAATTTGACCGTTAATCACAAGATCCCTTGATATCCCACGGAATTTAAATGCCCTATAGACGGAGTGGTGAACTTCATCATAGTCCATATCTGCCAGGACCTCAAGCCAGTTTGGATGACTATAAGGTCCCGCTTGGTGTCTGGGAAGTTTCTCGGATCGTCAAAGTCTTTGTCCACAAACTTTTGGACTGATAGCAAGTATTTAAGTGCCTTAATTTGGTTCCCATACTGCCTCGATCTGTCTGATTGGCCCGGGAGACACACGTCACACATATTCCCCGGTGCTGTAGTGCAGTTACGATATACTCTAATTTTCGTTTACAGTTTCCATGGGCTTCTTTGCCTCCTTTTTGGCGCTGGAGAAGGTGATTGGGCAAGAACGGAAGGGACAGGAGCGGAAAGTAACGGTATACATGGAGTGGGAACAAACATCTTTAAAGGGGTTGGGATCAGTGATTTGTAAACAATTACCGTTTAATGCAGAATAAAGAACGAATGTCCCTTAAACGGTAATTGTTTACAAAACAACGTAATATACCAAGCCACGATAAAATCACCAGATAATGAAGAAAAAGTATACATATGAGTAACTGAAGGACCCTGGAAACAAAGAAATTATACACACAAAACATCTTTCACAAATAGTAAATATGCGAACAGCACAATGCTTTCTAAGTATATCTAGGAAATTAAAAACAAAACGCACACCACACCAAAATATCTTGGAAAATAAGGAAAAGATCATTAGCCTACAACAACCAATCAAAAACTTGCAAACTTTGCTTGGAGGAAAAAATAGTTATCATTACTTTCCCAGACCAAAATAAATTATTAAATAAAAGATCCGAGCTCATCTCAAAATGCAGACATGAAAACAAATTTTTACTACGTTACTTAAAAATCGAAATGGAAAAAATAAAATAAAATAAAAATAAATAAATAAACAAAATGACAATAAAATAAGCAAAATAAATTAACCCAAACAAATTACCAAATCACACCCGTTAGAATAGACGAAATAGAATAAAAAATAAATAAAATAAATAATAAACAAATTAACAAACCATTATCACCAAAATATTAGTTACACGATAAAAATCAAACCAAAAATCGGACGAAAAAATAGCTATAACTGTTATATAACGATAAAAAAAATACTAGGTCAATTAAAAATCGAAAACCGAAAAGAGAAAATATACAGTATAACAAATAAATAATAACAAGTAAAATAAATTGACCTAAATTCATCCAAATAAATAAATAAACTAACAAACTGATCCCGATAAACTAACCGTTAGAAAAAACAAATAAAGATAATCAATCCAAATAAATACATGAAGTAATAAACAAATTAAAAACTGTTCCTGCCAAAATAATAGAATAAATTACAAAATCAACCCCAAAATTGAATAAATAGCTTTAATTATCTTCCCAAAACAAAACAAAACTATTAAATAAGCGATATAAACAAATTTTTTTTCTACGTTAATAAAAACACCGATTAAAATAAAAATAAAAATATAAGATAAATAAGATAAAAAATAAAAATAAAAAAAAATAAATAAAAAAAAAAAATGCAAAATAATTTAACCCAAATAAATAAATAAACAAATAAACGACTTCCAGTAAAATAACCGCCAAAATAGACTACCCACAATGCACCACTGACCCGTATATATATAAATAACCGAGAAAAATAACAATACTCGTTGCCTGACGATTGCATTTAGTATGAAACAGACTGTCGCCTGTAAATCTTCTACGTTCACTTTTATATTTACATACGCTCTATCTCTGATATTGAGCACTTTATTCCATAAATATAGCACATCTAAAGACTATTTCTTTTATAATATATATATATAATATAAATATATTCCAAAACTGTCCGAATCTAAATATATTCTTATTGTTCAAAGTAGAGTTCAATAGTCATATAAAACCTCGGAGAATCATATTTTTAAATAAATAATTATATTTAGACTCTACTTTTGTATCGAACACTGTTTTTTTTATTTTCTTAATAAAAAAATACTAAAGAACTTTGGATTATTTACCTAATTTCAGTTCTTTCCTAAATTATTTATATATTCACACACACACACACACACACACACACACATATATATATATATATATATATATATATATATATATAATACATGAAAGGTTAATGGCCAGAGTTGAATCAGACCAGGAAACAGTGGTATTAATAATGACATTTCCGGATCGAAAAAACCTTTTGAGCCAGAAATCGAATTCTTGAGTCCTTGCATGCATATTAAGAAATTCCTCTTAGGCATATATTTGATTAAAAATTTATCGATACCTTTATAATACCCTTGCTTTTCCTATCTTCCCTTTTTTTTTTTCTTCTTCCTTCTTTAAATCCTCATCCTTGACTTTCTATTACACCCCACAAAAAACGTTTGTTTATTTATTTTTTTGATCAAAACATTTTAACGTTCATTAGTTTAAAAAAAAAAAAAAACGTTAAGAAGTCATTTGATAAAAATCGAAATGAGGATACCGTAAGGGTTTAAAAACACAGTAGCAGATTTTTTAATTTGAACTAACCCTTATTTTAGTATATATATATATATATATATATATATATATATATATATGCATAAACACACAACACACATATATATATATATAATGATGAAACACGAGTAAGGAGACTTTAGAACCCATCATAATATTTTATTTCACGGAAGACCGATTCCTTGGTCTCGTCTCATCAGGAATCGGTCTTTAAAAAATCAATTACCATTTTTCTAAAGTCTCCGTTTTTCATCAAAACTTTATTAGTTGCTCTGTTGTTACATTGAGCTCACTTTAGATTTACATCCTCTTTGGAATTATCCATAAAAATTAACAAATAGTAAAATATATATATATATATATATATATATATATATATATATAAAAAATATACAATAAGAGCTCTTTCTTGATTAAATTTTACATTTAAATATTGACCAAACTTCTTTTTCATGTCGATCTCTGTTTCAAAGTCGAGGCTTATGAACCCATTATGTTCTTGTAATATAACACTTTCTTCTATATGCTGTATGTTTTTAAGATGCTGTCAATCATGGCTCTCCATAATTTTCTGTCCTTTGTATCTCTTAATAAATTTTCTCTTTTTGTTGTCTCTTCTTAACATTCTGCCATCCTTTCAATCAAGTAAGTTATCCATTGTTTTCCTCATAGAAGTCAAGATAACAATACTATTACTCTGTCCCTCTTAACTTAAATCTATCTTATGAGTATCAAATTTTCCAAGCCATCTTTCCTAATTATATGCCATAGAAATTTCAGATTCTAAGTATAAATATATTTTTTGATTGCATTTTCTTTAAATCACCTTCGTTGCTCACATGTTTAGCATGAGCCAAATCTTACAACGGGAAAGCAAATGATGTAATTTATGTCTTTTAAAATTAGTTAAAACACTAAAATAACCCTAGCTTATTAAACCAGAGGTTAGGTTGCTTTTTTTAAGTAATTTCCCTCTATAATCAATTTAAAAAATAAATATTTACAACGCTAAAATTTTTCCATATATATATATATATATATATATATATAAATCCAGTTTATTTTAAATGACAAATATTAAGATTAATGCTTAATGTAAATTAAGTTTTTTTTTGTTCTTGAAAAAGAACCAATAATCTTCTTTTATGCTTAATGCAAAAATATTTTACAATATTCAATAATATTTTAAAATAATACGTTTTACATATACACAAACACATGATTATTTTAAGACATTTTTATGTTTATACATTTCTACATTCATCGAATTTTTACCATCATCAAATGACTTTACTCAATATGAAATGCATAATCAACACTGCTCTCTCAAAGCGTTTCTGATAATTAAAGAATGGTGTTAATACACCAATATCACATGAGATATTAAATCTTTACAATGGGAAAGGCAATTGATCTAATTTAAGTCTTGGTGAAAAATTAGTTATATATATATATATATATATATATATATATATATATATATATATATATATATATATACCTATATATTATTTTTTTTACATATTTTAAGTTAAACAATATATTTTTTATTTATTTTTATGTTTATTTAGTTATTTTTTGTTTATAATATCTTTAAAAAACATTTTTTAAATTAAAATGATCTTTTTTCATAGAAATATATATTTTATAGACAGGAAATCGAGAGATGCATATTTCTATGAAAATTTCTCATTATTCAGGCCGGTAAATGTTCTTAATACTGTTTATTATAAACAGAGCATTTTTTTTTATTTGTATCTATAAAAAAAATATATATATATATATATATATATATATATATATATATATATATATATATGTATATATTCCATTTTATTCTAAATGCCAAATATATTTTTTAACATTAAAAAACTAATCTCAGTATAATATATAAATGCGCCAACATTGCGATAACCAGATATTGTTATTGAATTTCAAATTACGTAACGGTCAGTCTATACTCTCAGCACCTGAATCGTGCAATCTGATATGGGGATATTTATATATATATATATATATATATATATATATATATATATATATATATATATATATATATATTTTATATATATATATATATATATATATATATATATATATATATATCATTCTATTTGATATATATATATATATATATCATTCTATTCATATATATATATATATATATATATTTTATTCATATATATATATATATATATATTTATTCATTTCATATTATATATTCCCATATATATATATATATATATTATATTCTATTTATTCATATTCATATATATATATATATATATATATATATATATATATATATATATATAGTGTCTATTCATATTCATATATATATATATCATTCTATTCATATTCATATATATATATATATATATATATATATATATATATATATATATATTTCTATTCATATCTAGCTAGCTAGCTAAATATATCTGAAATATATGTATGTATGTTTGTGACAAGAAAGCTATTAACAGTTGTAAAACGAGAAGGAATAAATCGATGATAATGATAACCGCTGATATACGGCAATTTCAACTGCAGACGCCATTTTAGTTTGAGCCTTGCTCATAAATCTTTAGATATATCTACGAAGTTTTCGATAAGTCAAATAATCGCGTGCCACTAACACTTGTCCTACAGTTGCCGGCATTGTTCCAGAACATCCTTTTCTTTCAAATTGTCGTTAAAATTTAACCCTGTTTGGAAGAATTAATCACTTTATCATACAGAAGGGATATGTAAAATAAAGATGGTGATCTAGATAAAAGGAGATCGAAGCGGAAAGAAGAGAGTTGGACACCATATTGATAAGATTTCAGCAGTTTAGAATGTTTAGCAATTGGGTATTATCGTTTTCCCCTTTGATATAGGATATTGTAGTTTCTGGCTTTGTCGTTGAATATTATCACTTAGCCTTTGAATAATTTTGTTTCTGGCTTCGTCATTGGGAATTCACGGTTTGTCAATTGATATTCCCATTACTCGCGTTGCTATTGGGTATTCCCATTTCTGTCTTTGGATATTCTGCTTTTAGCAGTCGTTATTCTCATTTCTGGTTTGTCATAGGTTATTCTCGTTTCTCGAGTTTTCATTGGGTATTCTTACCTTGACAGCAAAAATTCCCATTTCTTGCTTTGTCATTCGATATCCTCGCTTTGACAATGGTATTCCGGTGTTTGGTTTTGTCATTGGGAATCCGGCGTAGTGCCAAAAGATTTTCTTGTCAGAATCCATCTTGCACATATATTAATCTACCATTCGTCTGTGTATTGAATACTGTTGGCATATCTGGTCTGGTGCTCCTACTGTGCATCTCTTGACAAAATCTAGAGACGTGTCTGCAATACAATCAATCCTGACCAGGCATATCATCTCCTATCACTTTCTCATCGATGTGGCGTGGCTTCCATCGGTCTGTTCTACAAATATTTTCTTGGTAACTGATCGGCCTAGATTGGTAACTAGGTCTCACGGTTTTACCGTTGAACTAGCTAGATATAACCACCACTTCAACTCTAACAGTTTCTTTTCTCGCACTTCTCAACTGTGAAACTTCCTCCCGATTTATTGCTTTCCCATAATTATTCTTCAAAAATTTGAATTCAACGTCAATTGCCATATTCTATCTTCTTGAACCCTGTTCCTTTTTATGCTTTGCTCAATCCTCCCCAATTTCAATCATCTGATTCTCTTTCACTTCCACTAACTACAAACCCCACCTGCGTCTTAGTGGCATTGTCGCCTTGCTTGGGGTGAAACGATTAAAAAAAAGAAAAAGATATTATTGTTTCTGGATTTTTTTCATAAGATATTTTATTTTTGTCATTAAATATACCCGTTTCTCGATTTGCCACTGGATATTCCTGTTTCCCGCTTTGAGAGTAGATATCCTCGTCTATCGTTTTTTCATTCGATATTTTCGATTATGACTTCGGAAGTGGATATTCCCTTTTCTCGCTATTTCATTGGATATTCTTGTTTCCAGCTCTGTTTTGGGGTTTTCTCGCTTTTTCCAGAGGATATTTTCACTTTTTCTGTGGCTAGTCCCATTTCTGGTTTTGTCATTGGGTATTCTTCTTTGGTTTACTAAATGATTATACCATTTATATATTTTACCATATATATATTGTTACGTTTGTCTTTCTATATTCACGCCCTTTCTTTAGATATTCTAGTTTCTCACTTTCTCAGTTGATATTCTCATTTTTGTCACTGGATATCCTATTTCCAGACCTTATCATCGGATATTCTGGTTTCTGGATTTGTCATTGGATATTCACGTTTATCGCTTTGTTATTGCATATTCTCGTTTCTCGTCATGACTTTGGATATTGTTTTCTGGCTTTTTTATTTGATATTCTTGTTTTTGTTTTGTCACTGGATATTCCCGAGTCTGTCTTTGCCATTGGATATTCTTGTTTCTCAGTGGATATTTTCATTTTATCGCTTTGACACTGGATATTCTAATTTCTAGTTTTGTCATTGGATATTCTCTTTCATTCAAGTGTCATTGGATATTTCCGCTTTGCCAGTGGATATTCTCGTTTCTCGCTTTCACAGTGGTATTCTCGTTTCTGGCATTGCCTTTGTAGATGCTCGTTTATCGCGAATTCTTCTCCTCTTTCTTTCTTTCTTTCTTTCTTTCTTTCTTTACTTATTTATTGTTTTTCTTTCTTGCTTACGTTCTTTTCCTTTTTTATCTGTCCTTTCTTTCTTTCTTTTAATAATATTTTGTATTTTTTAAAACTTTTACTACATATTTATTTAAACCTTGTCTATTTCTTTCTTGCTTGCTTAGTTTTGTTTTTCTCTTCTTTCTTTCTTTTTTCTTTCTTTCTTTCTTTTTTCTTGCTTGCTTGCGTTCTTGTTTTCTTTTTATCTTTCTTTTATTTCTTTCTTTCTTGCTTTCTTTCTTGCTCGCTTGCTTGCGTTCTTGTTTACTTTCTTTTTTATTGTTTTTCTTTCTTGCTTACGTTCTTTTTCTTTTTCTATCTTTCTTTCTTTTAATAATATTTTTTTTTAATTTTACTAGACATTTATTTAAACCTTGTCTATTATTTCTTTCTTGCTTGCTTACTTTTGTTTTTTTCTCGTCTTTCTTTCTTTCTTTCTTTTAATAAGATTATTTTTTTTTTAAATTTTACTACGCATTAATTTAAACCTTGTCTATTCTTTCTTTTTTTCTTTCTTTCTTTCTTTCTCGTTTCCTTGCTTTCTTTCTTTCTTTATTGTTTTTCTTTCTTGCTTACGTCCTTTTCCTTTTCTATCTGTTCTGCTTTCTTCCTTCTTTTTTTTAAGTATATTTAAAAAAAAAAATTTCCTACACATTTATTTATGCAGCTAAAGCTTGTCTATTCTTTCTTTCTTTCTTTTTTGCTTTCTTGTTTACTTTTTTACTCTCTCTTTATTTGTTTCTGTTTTTCCATTATTTTTTCCCCTTTCTATTAAATTTCAGCAATAGACTATTACTTTTCTATTTAAAAAAAGAAGAAAAGAAAAGCCAAAGAGCGAAATATATTCACATTTCCGTCCATGACTAACCGCTTACGCTGCTAATCGCCAAACGATTCAAGAAATCAAAAGTTGGAAATGAATAAAACTCATTTCACATCTTATTTTTTGTCTGCGTCATGGGGAGGGAGAAGTCAATTTTTAGTGTGGGGCAAAATACACCACGCCCAGCAGCCTTTGCCATTAAAACTGCATTTTGACATGTGTTTCGTAATCATTTTAACATTTATATAAATGTACATTTTTTAATACAAAATGTTTTGTAACTGCGCGTTTTTCTACAATACAACTAATTTTTTATAAATAGTCTATCTAAATAGCCACAACAACTGATAAGCCATATGTGACTAATCATATTTATCTAAAGACATGCGGTCAACAGGGAGATATAAACGAACAGAAAATAGATTATAATAACATATATATATATATATATATATATATATATATATATATCTTAATTACAATTGTAAAAAAATTTGCTCTGTTTATTGAAAACAAACATGGAGCGCTCTTTTTTTGAGTCAGTTTTAACATATTTCAAATTCTATGTTGTCTGTTAATAGGACTCGCCTGGATTATACCAACGGATTACTACCTACCTACCTACCTATATATATATATATATATATATATATATATATATATATATATATATATATATATATATATATATATATATATATAATCTGCCATTATATGGACGTGAATTTATACGGGAATATTGTCATGACCGACACCGACGTTCGAGCGTGACATTCTGAACTTATGAGTATATTTTTCACACCAGTTGTATAAATAGCGGTGTCAGCCTACTAACTGGAGTGATTATTGAGTGGAACTATCCAGTCGAATTAGTGTGAATTATTGTGCATCGATGATATGGGTTTTGATTTAGGATTTCCCGGACGTTAAGACGAGTCGCGCTACTAACAAGGTATTCACTAAAATGCTTAATTATATTTGATTGACTTTTACTTCTTTGTTCTTGTTAAGTATTTATTTGCAGTTGTAATTAAATACTGTTTTATCTTAATATTGAAGTCTTAGTTAATTATCTATTAACGGCCATCGTACGTCACAATATATATATATATATATATATATATATATATATATATATATATATATATATAAAAAAAAGAACGAAGAGTAAGTTTTCAGCGTTCAAAATATTAATTTAAAAGAGGGCTAAATACAAAAGTAGAGCAATAAATATTTATTTATTATGCAGTGTTACATTAGAACATGTTCATATCCACTACAAAACTGTACATCTTGTTGCAACGTTAAAAAACATTTTATTATGTTTCATCAGGTGGGAAATCACGATGCTACTAAATATGCTATATATATATATATATATATATATATATATATATATATATATATATCAATGATACATTATGAATAGAATGTCTATTGTATTTATCATAACAGTTATTGAGTAGGCGGTACCGGTTATGTTTGAAATTATTCTAGAGTCTATAGGGTAGAAACAATTGTGGATTCAAATGTGGATAATTGTAGCGATTTTATAGTCTTTTTATGAACTTTTTTACTCATAATTTGTTATTGATTATTTTATAAGTTGTGATCATTATTATTACGTTTATTTGTGTTAAGCTGTGCGTTCGTTGTTTCTTTATTATTTAATTAATTTGTCTACTTATTTATTGATTTAGTAATCAACGCACCACTGATCAGCATATATGAATAGTCGTACCAAAATACAACGTACGTACCCTGAAGATTGCATTTAAGCCTGAAACAGACTGTCGCCGCTGGATATTCACCTTAGTGTCCACTTCTATATTTACATTCACTCTATCCCCGGTATTAAGGACTTTAACCCATAAATGTGTCCCCCAAAGACTATATATATATATATATATATATGTGTGTGTGTGTGTGTGTGTGCGCGTGTGTGAATAAAAAGAAAGAACAGTAAGATATATAATCCGGTGTTCTTATAGATATTTTTATTTTTACAAAATAGTGCTCAATGTAAATTTACAGAGAATTAATATTATAAATTAATTGATTTAAAATGTTTTTTTTCACATTTTGAAACATGGTTAGAACTGTGTAGCGAAAAAACATATTTTAAATTAATTAATTTATAATATATATATATATATATATATATATATATATATATATATATAAATCTTCAATCTTCACGTATGTTGTGTGGTAGCTCAACTGCTTGTACATGCTGATCAATAGGGCATTATTGGTAGCTAGATCAGGCATTTCTGATTTATTTTATTATCCTATCGGTTATTGATTATGTAGCAACGATTATATTTCAAATTATTCTAAATTATAGGCATACTAATATTTGTCGTATAATAGCAACTACATGAGATTGTGAAAGGGTGTTACATATATGAAAACGAAACTGTAATGACGTAATATAAAATTCTACAGTAAAATACAAAGAAAATCAAAAAAGAAAAATTATATAGAAGTAATAGAAATTACTTACACAAAACTACATTTTCTAAAAATGCTAACAGTACAACACTTTTAAAGCATATATTGCAACTTAAAAACACAAACTAAAACTCAACAACAATCGAGAGAATGTTTTCCCGATCTATACAATCTTAACTTCAAGTTTAGCGTCAACCGTTATTTCTCCTACATAACTGCACTTCTTACTGCTTCCTCTTACGCTCATACAACATAATTCAGTAAGCTTCTACCTTGGATGGCTCTTGGGCACTGTATTTGTTTAAAATTAGTAAAATAAAATAAAAAATTATGGAGAGTAAGAAAAAAGTACCAGCGTACATCTCAAAACGTAACTTTTGCTAAGAGAAGAAATTAAGGATAATCATATTTCCAGAAAAAGAAAAGCGCTTAAATAAAAGACATTGTTTACATTATTCGGACTTTTATCCTCATCTTCATTTCTATACTCACAACGTTTCGGCTCAACTCAGAGATATATAGAGACATAGATATAAAGGCCGGAGCGTACAACGGCCGAACGTAATACCTCATCTCAGAGATATAGAAGTAAATAGATGTTTTAACTTAAAGCTTATAGGTTGTGATCTGTGTCACTCCAATGCCTCTGGTCCAAGAAGTTTATCTCAAGATCAAGCTCTTGGATGGAACGTTGGACACCATCATTGATTCGGTATCTAGTCACCCCCCACGAGGGTTGCATGTGGCACAAGGCCGAGTTTATCGTGGGTTTCCCGAGCCCGTAGGCTCAGCCAAAAAATACCCGTATAACCCGTATAAACGAGATCGGGATGGTCATTTCTCCCCGAACGAGATTCTGCCCTTCGGCGGGACCTCGTCCGGGTTCCTTTCTGCTCAAAAGCAGAGAGTTCGACCGTCAAGTCGAAAAGATCGGCTTGATTTTGTACTGACCGATGTTTTCCCCATTTTTATCACTGATTTTTAGATCATGTTAGTTGAGTATTTCTATGATGGACGCTGTCTCTTGGCCTTGTATCAGGTCAATTCAATGTATCTCTATATTCATCAGCAAATTTTACTGTTTAATCACTATTCATGCACTTCATTGCTGCTTTTTTTTTACTCCTTTTTTGTGTCCTATGACATTGTTTAGATGTCTGTGGTTAAAAAAGAAGTTGTTTTGAGAAAAAAGAGCGCTTCACTGTCAAATAGACCAGTTGTAGTTGATAGGGATGAAATCAATGTTTTAATTTCGAATAAAAAGTTGTACAGTGCAGTTGATAGCCCCAAAATGGTGTTTCTTTTGCAAGATAGCCTGACGGAGCCAAAATTGTCCCAGACGATTTTGAATTCAAAGTTTTTTCTTTCTCCTAGACCAGTTATAAAACCCAGTCATATAGAACCATAGCTGGCAGGGGAGAAGAAGAGAATTCATACCTTTCCCAAGGGTATTAGCACGCAAGTGAATGTAATAGAACCCAGTGGCATTCGAACGCGGCTCTCTGATTTCTCAATCGGAGCCGCTATCCATTACGTCACCTTGCCTCCTATTGAGATACCACCCTTAGATGTGTAGCTTCCATGAAAGTTAAGTCAGAAATAACTCGTTAGACTGCATTTCCAGACACAATTTGCTATTGAGACTTACTGAAAATGAAAACTAGATACTTTATAATAATATAATGCAAAAGTAGTGACAGAGCAATCAAAATAAATCGTCATTAACTTTATCAAAGTTTAATCTTTAGATACAGAATCTAATACCGTGTATATGACGGGGCCCTTTCCACAGACGACATGGGAGATAAAAGGAACTATTAGAATAGAACTTACGGTTAAATCTAATCAACAGTAAAGCGATGAGACCTAATCGCCAATCTAGTAGTACATTTAAATTGCTTTGGTCGAGATACATGAGAACTGTAATGAACATATTTAAAGAAAAGACAGAGAAAAGCCACGTCACGTCGGTTAGAAATTGACTGAAGTCAAGATGCCAGATTAGGACCGATAACACTACAGACTCCTCGTTGGATTTTGTCGAAAATGTCGTTGTATATAGCAGGATACCCACACCAGACATGGCAGCAATATTCAATGCACGTACGAATGGTAGATTTATAAATGGGCAAGAAGGATTCTGATGAGACAAATTGTTTGGGGAGACATCATGAACCAACTTTCCTAGCAGCAGACCTAGCAATTGATTCAATAGAAACATTCCACTTCATGTCAGTGGAAAACGTGAAACCAAGAAGACACAAACATTTGCTTTCCTGGTGGTTAGCATTAGCCATGCTGGTAGAAGTCAGAAACGGTTCTCTATGGTGATTAAATGAAGGCAGTTTTATTTTGGAACAAACAATGTAGGTCCAATGAGAGAGCCATGGGACATATAGCCTGTATTAATGAGAAATGAACTAGAAATGAGTTCATTCGACACAGCTTTCATTACACAATTTGTTAGGAACAATTAAATTAAGTCCAATATAGCCCTTGAAATTACGGATGTCAGCATGCCAAACACTGTCGAACGCATATCCGAGATATCTAAAGCCACAGCCCGAGTTTCACAGTTCTTATCGAAAGCTTAATAAACAAATTCAGTGATAGCTGTTAACATATCGGCGGCAGGCATGGGAAATTGTCAATATGATTAATTCTTAAATTCAAATTAGAGACTCTAGTACTTTGATAAAAGAGGTGCTAATTAACACCCTTCATTTCTTAAAAACAGGAACTACAGAGAGAGAATTCAGGCATTTATTGTAGTTTGGAGAGAACAGGAACCAGTTCAGGAGCATATTTTCTTTGGGACAATTGCAGGGATACCGAAAAGGGGAATCTAGGTTAGAAATGATAAGTGAAACCCTAGATTCTTATATCCAATTCTGTTCTAGTGGGGATTTGGCAAAGATGATACTAATCAGTCGGATAGATCAGTCTGCTTTTGGAAACAAACAAGTGGTTGGACCAAATGACCAAAGAGGTAACAAATTCTTAGTCAGATAATATCTAGAATTAGTTAAGACAAAGGCAGTCGAATATCATTGGGAACCATCCTTTGATGTGTACCCTTTCTGATTAACAAAAAATTAAAATATCCAAATTTACATTTATCTGCACTTAAAAATCAATTTGCGTTACTATTTCTTTGCGTATCCCTAAGATTATGTTAGTCAATTTGTTCATGTGACCAAAGAAAGATATTCTCTCAGAATAATGTTTACCACATTATGTGAAAGATAACAACATATTCAAAATATCCAAATTTCAAAATCATTTGCGCCATTACTGATTTAGATACATCAATTTGATAATGCAAAAAAATCAAGAAGATACAGGGCAAAGGGCAAGATTAATTCTACCAAAGCTCAGTCATCATATAAAGAATCTAATGCCATGTGTATGATAGACATAGAAGAGTGTCATCAAATAGAAAATCAAACAAGTGATTTGAACAAATATTGCCTGTAATTAGACCAAATGATAACCGCACCTAAGTACCCAGAGTTAGTATCTGTCTATATTTCGGAGATGAGATATTATGTACCATATTTTCGGTGTATCGGGTCCGTACCGATCTTTCAGTATCTGTCTATATTTCGGAGATGAGGACAATAGTCCGAATATTGTAAATAGTGTACCCAGAGTTAGTTAAAAGAAAAGGTGGATTTTTAACAACATTGTCAAAATATGCAGTCTTTTTATTAATTCTGTCATTGAATATACGATATTTGTCTGAGAAGTAACTGGACTGGTGTCACAAACAATTTATTTAAATTTCTAACAACAAACTACACAGTTTCCCCTTCAAAGTAATCCCACCTCGAGTTTAATGCACCTTTCCAATCTCCTCTGCCACGCTTCTATGCAATGTTGGAAGGATTCTTCTTGGATGACCCTCAGCTCCATCGTTATGGCCCTCTTGATATACTCCACGTCTTCAAAACGGGTCATCTTATGATCCCCTCGAACTTGAAGATGAATAGGGAGGTTGTTCCAGTACGACGATGTTCTTCTCGGCCAGGAGCTGCCGGATGCTTAGTTGTCGTTGTGAAAACAGCCACAATTTGTCATCACAACTCTCGCATGTGAAAAAAAATGCAATGGTTGCAGAAAGCTAAGGTTACAGTTATATTCTCTTAAGATATCATATTAGATGATAACAGAATCTGCTTCCCATTCTTTTGCTTTGGGAAAGCGAAAAATGTTATTCAAATGCTAAAAAGATGTATGTGAATGTCATGGGTCCTTACCTATAACTACAGAATGAACTCTTCCTAACACTATGGATACTACGCATCTCAAGAGAGAGGGTCGAATCGAGTCGAGCCGATAGTAGTTCACTCCAAACCAGACTGACAGTCATACTAACACCTTCCACATCTTGTATTAATATTTCGTGTAATATACCTTCGTTATTTCTACTCTTGTGTTCGTGTTGTTTTTTCTTGGTCCTAACCTGGATCATAACAGTGAATGAACAAACATATTAAAAAATATTTTACGATGTTTCATATTAAAGAATTCTTTCAAAACATCGCTGCAAGGTGTCAGGTAGACCATTTGGAGTTGATAGTGAACATAAATGTGGTAATTACGAACAAACAACGTTGAACAGTCAACTTTGATCTTCAAAAATTTAATTGTGATATGAATCTTTATTTTCTGTCTTCTTAATTCCTATTCTTTCATTATTCACTATGCTTAATAATGTTTTCTTTATCTTATAATCTCTCACACTCATTAACCTATTGCCTCTTAGTGGCTTTGTTGCCTTGCTTGGGGAGAAATAATTAAAAAAAAGATTGTTTCTTTAATTACTAACAACTCTCCTAAAAATGTAGTTTGCATATTATAATATGTCGTTCGAGAATATAATGACAGCGTCAGTTTTCAAAACCCATACAGGGCTAAGTTTCACGAAATAGCGTTAGTCTTGGCTCCATCAGCGCAGTTGAAGATAGATAGGTTTCTTTATCTTCTCTAAAAGTGAACATTACTTTAACATAAAGGTACGACAGATCAGTATTAATTTTCACAGAAACAAATCAAAGATGGCTGTCAGCAGACGACAATATCGTTTTCTCCGAAACAAATTTCATTATAGAAACACTGGTCTAATTGCTTTCGCTTGCGTCTATACATGTGACTTGTGTATGCGGCCATCTTTCTATATTCACTTATAAATGCGTATAAATTTCCAATGCCTGCATATATGAAGCGCATTTGTATAACGTGTCTGTGGATATGCGTGTATGTAAATTGCTTATGCAAGTGTGTAAACATTTGTACACCTCACCGTAGGTTAACTATCTTGTCTAGCAGAGAGTTTAACTGTATAGCGAGTTCGATCATCACTGGGTACTCCCTATTTGTGGCTTTGGGAACAAGTTAGCTAAGTTTTGTAAAAACATTGATATATTACCCTTTCGATGAACACACAATTTAATGGGGGTGCTAGCAAAAATATTGACACCCAATCAGTTTCTAATGTTCGTACTGGAGCTTTCGGCGCGAATGCCAAGCAGCAGTACAGCACGCGGTTTCCAAATTTCTGGAAGAGTGAATTGCGTCACGGTGCTCTTTTTATCACAGACGGTGTCCAACTGACCCTACTATACTGTGCAGTCGATAAAATCAAAAACAAGCAACGCGCATGCGCGAAATTTATAATATAAAATGGCGACAATTCACCCATCGCACCATATATATATATATATATATATATATATATATATATATATATATATATATATATATATATGTGTGTGTGTGTGTGTAAGGTGTATATCGGCAGTAATAATTATTTGAAATATGTTTGGTTGAATAATATCGACAAATTCTGCCTATCACATTTTTATAAAAGGTTTCAAATTTTCGAATTAGTTGGTTTATTTTATCGGTAAATTTGCCAAAGGCCATATTTTTTTTTTAATATTATTTTCCCCAGTGACTTTCGAATGTTGATACATTTGTTTTTAAGGATTAGTTTATATTTATGTAACGATTTCTGGTTTGTTGGAGACAATTTCAAGTCAGTGAGGTGACGTCATTTAAGCGGCCAAAATAGAAACTCTTCAATATACGATCCCTTATGGAGAAAGATAGCTTATTTAATATTTAAGGCGAATTATTACGTACCTATTCTTCGAATATTGTAAACCCGGAACTAACTGCCCAGTTGGAGGCATGTCTGAAAATGTGGTATACGAAGCTACCATTTTCTCAAAAGAAAATATCAATGAGAAAAAAGTATACATAGGGATATCCGCTGGGAGTTGGAAGCAGAGATTTTACAATCACCGACATTCCTTCTCCAATGCCTCTTTAAGATAGGAAACTGCTCTATCCAAACATTATTGGGATCTTAAAGATGGAGTCTTCACCCCACAAATGAAATGGAGGATTATCTATTAATATCAGACTCCCAACAACTTCCGTGACAGAGGCAATCTATGCATAATGGGAAAAAATCCTAATGATTAAGTATAGAAATGCTAAAGAATTATTCAATTAAAGAAACGAACTTAACTTCAAGTGTAGACACAAGAACAGATCTAAAATTCCGTAAATTTTTGATTTTGGAGAATTTACACTTGAAAATATTGATTCCGTTTGAAATGAGTACAAGCATTAAAAGTTAAGTTAACTTTACGTATACTTGATGAGGTCCGTAAAAAACGTGTGAATTTCTTTTCATTTTTCATTTCAGCTTTTGGAAGTAAAGTCTGATGATCCAGAACCCTGTTAAAGGGGTTATGGTGAAATAGCTTATTACATGGAATCTTAACGTGGTCTGTCTTTTATTCAAACAAATATATATATATATATATATATATATATATATATAGTTAATACAGATATTAGATTTGTTAATAAGCACAAAATGAATATAAAACTCTATTTTGAGAACAATAGGTTAAATACAACAAATTAAAAAGGCGAATTATGAAAAATAGGAAATGACAAAATTATTCCTACAATTTGAACAATTTACCCGATATTAATAGTCAGTAGCATGGCCTTTCATCTTTATAACTTGCTGCTATCGTTCTCTAAAGTTTTTGATGAGATTTGATCAAGTTTTTTCTGGGATTTTCTTCCATTCTTCAATGTTTCCTGAAGGTTTTTTGGTGATTGCCGATTTATTTGAACTTTCAATTCTCCCCATAGATTTTCGATAGGATTCAAGTCAGGGCTCATTGAACGCCATGACAGAACTGTAATCTTGTTTGAAGCCACTCAGACAGTGATGTAGGCGTATGTTTGTGATCATTATCTTGCTGGAAATTAGATCGGCGACTTAGATGAAGATTTTGCGCTGATGATTGTAGATTTTTATCCAGAATTTTGTTATAGTCTGCAGATTTCATTATTCTTCATATTGTAAGTAACTGTCCCAAAATATCATCGAGCCGCTTCCATGTTTTAATGTTGCCACTGAGTTCTTTGAGAGGAAAGCCTCGCCTTCGTTGCGCCAAATCTTCTGTACATCACTATGACCCAAAAGCTCAATTTTTATTTCATCTCTCCATAGTGCTAGTTCCTAAAAGAATTTTTTTGTTTTAAAACGTTTTGGCAAAATTAAAACGAGCAACAATGTGACATGGTTTGTGAAGAGGGGTCCGTCGTGGTCGGTTGTCATACAACCCATTTCTATTTAAACAACGTTGTATTGTGTATGTACTTAAGCTGATAACCATCGTATCCAAACTTCCGGCGTTGTCATTCGAAAAAAACTCTTGGGCTTATATTAACCGCGCGACACAGTTTTCGTGCAAAAGGTGACAATTTGGTTTTCTGTTATGGAGTGATTTCACAGTGGAGGCTTTTATTTGTACTAAGTCGGTCCTAAAATAGGTTCGACGTACAAAACGTTAGGAACTTGATATAATACGTATAACGCAGAGAAATCAAGTTGTGGTCGCTGATAGTTTAGTATTCGACTAACTGTCGTCCGACATCGACTGACTGACCAACGATATTTAGTCACCCACAACGAGGGCATCATGTGGCACAAGGCCGGTTTAACGTGGGATCTCCGAGCCCGCTCGGCCAAAAATATGCCCATTGAACACGTATAAACGGGTTCAGGGTCGGTTTACCTCCCCGAAAGAGAATCCGCCCTTCGGCGTAGCCTCTTTCGGGTTCCTCCCCGCCCGAAGGCAGAAAGTTCAACCGATCAGCCAGTCGACTGACTAATCAACTCCACTGAGCGACTCCTACTACTTCTACTTATTATAGGTGGGAGAGTCTATTAACTATAGAATAGGTGTGTTCCACTATAACATTTTCTTCCATGCCCAGACAAATTCTCTCTCATGCCAAACTGTTTAAACTTCTTTATAACGGACTGTACCGTAGATCTAAGGACGGCTAACCGGTTTGAAATAGTTCCGTAACTACTTCCCGACTTCTCTCTCTAAAGTCACCGATAAGCTCCTTTGTTTTCCCCACCATGTTGTTAAGGTAAGAATAACAATGGTGACACTATACGTACCACGTGATGTTCTTTGCTGGAATTATCACAAATGTTCCACTGAATAAATATTCTAGAAGGCTTCACCGATGAAATAATTATGTAGATTACTTATACTTACACGAATCAATCTATATAAAGTGATATTTTCTATTGTACGAATAATTTTGTCTTTTCCTATTTTGCATAAATCGCCTGTCAAATGAATTTAATGTATAATTCTGAAAACCGAGTTTTATATTTCTTTGTGTTTATTAATATTTAAAAAACCTAGCATTATACGGTTATTAGTCTGAGAAAAGGATAAAAATATTCAAAATTGATGGGCGCACGAATAATTTTGTCGCTGATTGTGTGTATATATATATATATATATATATATATATATATATAATTAATTCATCAAGTCTAGAAGAATCCTCAACAGAATGTAGAAAGCACTTGACCGTTTCGTTCTATTCTGTGATTCATCAGCAGTGCGCATCCACTATCGAGAATCGAACCCGGACAGTTACGATATGATGCAAGCGTTATACCCAACGGATCTCGGTGACGGAGAGGTAACAAACCAGACTCGATATAGCGCCAGATCTTTACAAATTCCGTCATGTGACTCATCCAAGTCTACTTATACCAACAGACTGTGCCCCCATGAGTCACGTTTTCTATCCCAAGCCGCCCCATCCGGAGCATTAGAAGCCGGTTCAAGCAGATATATATATATATATATATATATATATATATATATATATAGTTAAACCTAAAGAGCCAGAGAAACCTACCAAGGTTTCACCTAAGCGGATCGTCAGGGAAGAAATATATATAGAAATTAAGGGGTATTTGAATAAACATAATTAATTCATCGTAACGGTCCGGGTTCGATTCTCGGTAGTGGATGCGCACTGCTGATGAGGCCCAAAATAGGACGAAACGGCTGTCCAGTGCTTTCTGTTGAGGATTCTTCTAGACTCGATAAATTAATTATGATTATTCAAATTCCCCCTAATTTATATATATATATATATATATATATATATATATATATATATATCACTGCTTTAATCGGCTTCTAATAATCCGGACGGAGCGGCTTGGGGATAGAAGACGTTACACATGGGGGCACAGATCGTTGGCATAAGTAGGCTCGGATGAGTCACACGACGGAATTTATGAAGAGCTATATCGGGTCTGGTTTGTTACCTCTCCGTCACCGAGAGCCGTTGCTTTAGTGAGTATATGACGCTTGCATCATATCCTAACAGTCTGGGTTCGATTCTCGGTAGTGGATTGCGCACTACTGATGAGACCCAAAATAGGACCATACGGCCGCCTATTGCTTTCTGCCTTCTGTTAAGGATTCTTCTAGACATGATGAATTACTTAATTATGATTATTCAAATCCCCCGAAATGATAATAATAATAATAATATATATATATATACATATATATATATATATATATATATATATATATATATATATATATATATATATATATATAAGGACGAAACGGCTGTCCTGTGCTTTCTGTTGAGCATTCTTCCAGACTCGGTGAATTAATTATGATTATTCAATTCCCCCTTTGTTTCTCTCTTTATACATATATACACTAATTTTTTCCCTTCTCTTTAACTTCGTTGCATTATCGCCTTGCTTGGGGTGGCGCGCCTAGATCTGTAGACATCTACCTCAAGTGGCTCTTGGCCACTGTACAGGGCAAGTATCCTTGTAAAGAAAATGTATGATTGTGCATTTGTTTCTTGTGCTAATACAACTATTTGTGTGGCTGTGCGTATAAAATTGGATAATAAGTATCTCGATATGGTGTAGTTCGTAACAATATAGCCCCACAAGCAAATACCATTTGACTACGCTCAATGTTCACTGGTTGCTCGAAGACTGAGGCCTTGTACCAGTAATTTTGGGAGTGATATTGCGATAGAGCAATAGTTCGCTTTTCTTGAAGACCAATGCTGAATGTAATGCGGTCAAGCCTCATTGGGTGACATACAATTGTGTATCTTTGTCAGACTGAAATTGAAATAGAGATCGAACCATTCAGGACGATCATGACTCTTCACGTTTTCCTGTCCTTTGTAGACCTTTTAATGTTTGTCATTTTAATATCTCTCCTACTTTCTGTTCTGTCAACCAAGTACAGAAAGTCGTTAGGTAGGTTATGCCTTGTTTTCCTTTGTCTCGCTTGCCTTCATTATGTCCTGCGAGTGTTAAATTCTCTAAGCCATCTTTCCTCATTATGTTCCTTAGAATTTTCAACTGTCTCTTTCGGATTCTAAGTAGAGGTCTCGTTATTGTTTCCATTTATCTAAAAACTTCCTCGTTATTCACAACTTCAGTTCATGGTGTTCTCATGTAAAAACATTTCTGTTGCGCCAAATCTCTTCTTCATCTCTGATGAGATAGTCCAACATTTACCACCACATAGGAAGATCGATATTACATAACATTTCAGTACTCTTTTCTTTGCTTCTAACGAACCTGTTTCTTTCTTAATACTTTAGTCTTGGGGTGCCATATTTCGTGATTCCGATGTATCTTCGGATTTCAGTGTCACTTTTTCTGATTTCTGTTGCAACAATTCCATGGTAGATGATTGTCTCCCGTTCGTACTTTGCATCTTGGTTCGTTGATTTTCCCGACAACCATACACTAAGTAATCGGCTTTAAATATAAGAAAACAACTTGCTGTCAGCTAAAACCATCTTGCCACATATACGATGACCTGGAAAGACTCCATATCTGAATCTACGAGAAGAAATGTATTAGTTTTCCGAAACCTTCCCATAAAAAGCAGAAAAAAGAAAAAAAAAGATCTACATAATTCAAGGAAGCAGACGACATAGTCATGAATAGGGTATAATTATATCGCAGCTAGGAGGGAGATTTTTAAGGACACAGACATTTAAGTTGTAAGGATGACATCAATCAGGAATGGAAACAAAACAGAGAGAAACATATCAGAAAAAAAGGTCAGATTGTAGTCACTAAGACTCCAGAATATTTATTTAAAACGGGCACGCATTGACAGGATCACTAAGACAAGCGCAGAAAATAGGCCGGGTTAATGTTAGGGCTTACATAAGTGAGAGTAGGAGCAAAAATAGACAAGTGTCACCGGTTTTGTTGCAGGCATCAGTGTGTACCAATGACCCATGCTCGCTAGGGCTGTGAAAGAAGCTACTTGGAAGATATCATACGTCATCTATCTATCTATCTATCTATCTATCTATCTATCTATCTATCTCATCCTGTTCATCATATTTAGTCTATCTATCTATCTATCTATCTATCCTATTATCTATCATCTGATCTATCTATCTGTTTCAAATCTAACTTATCTATCTATCTATCTATCTATCTATCTATCTATCTATCTATCTATCTCATCCTGTTCATCATCTGACTTAGTCTGTTCACATCTATCTATCTATCTATCTATCTATCTATCTATCTATCTATCTATCTATCACAGCCTGTTTATATATATATATATATATATATATATATATATATATATATAATTTTTCTAGCTAGCTAGGAAAAGAAAGAGAGAAAGAAGAAAAAGAAAGAAAGCAATCAAGAAGAAAGAAAAGAAAGAAGAAAGAAAGAATGAAAAGATAAAGCAAGAACGATGAAAGAAAGAGGAAAGAAAGAAAGTAGGAAGAAAGAAAGAAAGAAAGAAAGACGAAAGAATGAATAGAAGAAGAAAGAAAATTACTGAAAAGCACAAAAGAGAAAAGGGATAATAGTAATATCTGTAAGTATATTGAATTTGAAGAGAGAAAAAGTAAGAAATAGCGAGAAAAAGAAAGAAAGTTAAAGGAAGAAAGAAGGAAAACAAGGAGAAAGAAAGATGAATGAAAAAAAAAAAAAGCAAGCAAGAAGAAAGAAAGAATAAAGTAAGAGGAATGAAAAAAGAAAGAAGGAAAGAAAGAGAGAAGAATGAAAGAAAGGATAAAGAAAGAAAGAAAGAAAGAAAGAAGAATGAAATGTGAATAAAGAAAATTACTGAAGCAGGACAAAGAAAAAAGAGAATAACAACATCTATAACTGAATTTGAAGAAGAAAAAAAGTAAAAAGAAAGAAGAAAGAAAAAAAAGAAAGGAGAAAGAAAATTACTGAGAAGCACAAAAAAGAAAGAGAGGATAAAATCTGTAACGATAATGAAAAAAGTAAAAACTGGTGAAAAAAAGAAAAAAGAAACAAAGATAAAATGAAACAAAGAAAGACAAAAAAGAAAGAAATAACGAAGAAAGAAATAAAGAAAAAAAAGAAAGATAGAATATTACTGAGAAGGACAAAACAATAAAAGAGAGAAGAATAAGATCTGTAACGATACCGAATTTGAAGAAGAAAAAGTAAAAAATGGCGAGAGAAGGAAAGAAAATTAGTGAGACGTATGAAGAAATAAACGGAGAAGAAATAAAAGAAATAAGATCTGAATTATTAGAATAAGAAATAAAAAAGGTCAAAAAGAAAGTTAATTATTAAGAAGGCTAAAAGAAGTGAATGAAGAAAGAATGAGAGGGCATTAAAAACTGAATTACAAGAATAAGAATTAATAATGTCAACAAAAAAGAAAGGAAAGTAATTATTAAGAAGGCTTAGAGAAAGAAAAAGAGAGAAAAAATGAAGGCAGTAAAAACTGAATTAGTAGAAGTAGTAGTAAAAAAGGAAAAAGAACGATGAAATAAATAAAAACTAAGAAAGAAAAACAAAGGTTGAAATGAATATGAATTTTAGAATCCCGAATACGGAGATAAAATATAAAGAAATGAATGAAACAAATCAAATGAAAGAAGACGAAGAAAAGAAGAAAGGAGTAAAAGGCAAACAAAAGATAAATATAAAAAAAAATGATGAAATAAGAAAAGATATAAAAAGGAGTAATTCAAAAATGAGCGTAGGAAAATTATAAAGTTAAAATGTGTCTGAAATGGAGAAAAAGAAGAGAAAAAAGCAAAATAAGAAACGAAGCAGACGACTATTAAAAAAAGGTGCCAAAATGTACAATGAAGAGGGAAGTGTAGTCTTACGTTATCTGGAATTCGAGATCAAGTATTTCCACGATTAATTTTTGTCTCGTCTTTTCTTTATTTTAGTGTTACTTTTTCGTCAAATCTTTCTACGTTAAATACCGATCCCCCTCCTTGCCAATCGTTTAAGTAGAGCAAAGCCAGCAAAAAAAAAAATAAAATAAAATAAAATAAATAATAAGACAAAGAAAAAGGAAACGAAGGAGAATAGAACAATGAAAATGAAGAAGGTGTTTTCAGAATAAATAAAGAAAGAAACGGAGAAAATAGGAAAGACCAGAAAAAAAAAGAATGAAAGAGAAAAAAAATGAGGAAGGCAAATGAAACAGGAATAAAAAAAATATATATTTTGTGGGTTAGATAACAAAGAAATGAAAAAAAGAACTGAGGTTATAAAGAAAGGGGAAAAAAAGCAAGAACTATAAGAAAAAAAAGAAAGAAGCTGAGTGTGAAAAAGAATGAAAAGAGGAGGAAAAGAAAGAGAAAAATAAAGCGCGATAAGGAGAAATAAAGAAAGGGAAACAAAAGTAGAAAAAAAAGGAATGTGTAAAAACAAATCGAAGAGTTGAAATCAGAATGTAAATAAAAAAAGGAGCGTGAGAAGTAAAAAAGAAAAAAAGGAGGGAAAACGAAATGAATGAACAAGAAAAAAGTATGAAAGAAAGAAAGTAGGAAATAAAGTGGATAAAACAAAAAGAAAGAAGAAACAAACAAAGAGGGAAGGATAAAACAAAAAGAATTTCAGAGAGACAGATTGACAGTAGACAGACAGAAAGAAACAAAGAAACAAAGAAACAAAGAAAAAAGAAAGAAAGAAAGAAAGCAGGCTGGATAAAACAAAAAGGCTTACAGACAGAAACAAAGAAATAAAGAAAGAAAGAAGGATAAAACAAAAAGAATTACAGAAAGAAAGAAAGAAAGAAAGAAAGAAAGAAAGAAAAAAGAAAAATAAATAAAGAAAGCAGGCTGGATAAAACAAAAAGGATTACAGACAGAAACAAAGAAATAAAGAAAGAAAGAAGGATAAAACAAAAAGAATTACAGCCAGATAGACAGAAAGAAAGAAAGAAAGAAAGAAAACAGGCAGGATAAAACAAAAATAATTACAGACAGAAGCAAAGAAATAAATAAAGAAAGAAAGAAAAAAAGGAAAAAGAAAGAAAGAAAGAAAGCAGGTAAAATAAAAAAAATAAAAAAGAACGAAGAAAGGAACTGAGTGAAAATAAATAAATAAATAAAATAAATAAATACACCTAGTGTGAAAAGAAGGAATGAACGGAGTGAGGGTGGGGGATAAATAAATAAATAAATAAAGAATAAAAAATAAATAAATAAAGAAAGAAAGAAAGAACAATGAATGAAAGTAAAAAATCAAAATTACATAGAAGGACAAAAGAAAAAAAGAAAAGAAAATTTCTAACGATTCTGAATTTGAAGAAGAAGAAAAAGCAAAATATGGTGAAAAAAATAAAGATAGAAAAAGATTGCAAGAAAGAAAGAAAACTGGGGTCGGAGAGAACGAAAGAAATATAGGAACCATGAAAAAGAAATGAGAAAAAGAACTGTATTATAAATAACAACGAAAAACAATAACGAATTTTTCAGTCGTTTTTCATTCGTCATGGAAACGTAAAACTTAAAAATCAAGCAAGGCGTGATTAACTTCTTCACTTGTAATAATGCAATCAAATCCGAAATAGAGAAAGACAAGGAAAAATAAAATAAAAAAATAAACGAGATTTATGCGTTGAAATCGCTTGAAATGTGTTTGTTCAAACGAGATGTCGCGAACACAAATCCCGAGCGATTTACAGTAAATACATAAAAAGAAAACGAGAAAAATAAAAAAAGGCGACATTTATCGGTTGTCGTTGGAGGTCATAGGACATTTAACAAAAAATAAAGACCAATAAGATCATTTGTTTTTATTCCTAGTTCATCAATATTGTATTTACATACAATGGAACCTAACAGAAAACGAACGTGCAGCATATTTAAAAAACGATCCCTTGTACCATACGCAGGGATGATAACGCATTATATTAGTGTGACTACAGCTGCACACACGTATTTATACCGGGTAATTTATCGTAAATTACTCTAACGTGCCAAAAGTCATGGGATGAGTGGGTACTATAGTGTAGAAGGACTTTATCAAGCACGACAAACGAAGTGCAGCAACTTGACGCGGCATTGATTCCACAAATGGACGGAAGACGCCTGGAGAGATGATGGTCCATGACATCTTGACAGCTGTCTACAACTTTATGTTATTATTCTATGAAACGATAAAAAAACGATCAGCTAGGAAGTGTTTTAACAGAGGACGGAAAATGTGACACCGAAATCCGAAGTCGTATCGGAATAGAGAAAGAACCCTTCCAGAAGTATTTAGAAACAAGAAAATGTCCATCTCCTATATGGCAGGAAATGCTGGAAAATCACACAGATAAAGAATAAACTTTAAGAAATGTGGTTCTACAGAAGGATGCTGAGAATGGTATAGACTGAACACATGAGCAAGGCGATGGTCTACAAACAATGGAAACAACAAGGACACTTATGTTTAACACCAGAAAGAGACAGTTGAAATTTCTAGGGAACATAATGAGGAAAGAGGGCTTGGAAAATATGACACTCATAGGAATGGTTTAAGGCAAGAGAGACAGCAAAAATTATGTCCCCTAACGAGCTTGTGTAACTGGATGGCAGAACAGGGATTAGGAGAGGCGGCAAAAAGATAAATTCAGTAAGAATTATAAAAGGTAGGAAATTATGGAGAGCCATGATCGCTTATGTTCTGAAGAGACATGTTATAAAAACGCAAATTGTGGACGCCAAATACATTTTAAACGTGTTCTATACTAAAAAAAAAGGCGTTATGAAGTTAAATTATCCGTTC
>CAHIKZ030003300.1:0-111179 GCA_903632075.3 Acanthosepion pharaonis | reverse complement strand
TTCCCTCCTGTTTTTTAAAAGTTCCCATTCCTCAAGACGGCACCATCAGACTAGACCATGGGTCTGGGAGAGCGCGGTACCTCCCGCATGTTAATTCAGGTAAACAACCTAATCGTTCTATGGCCCTGGTAGCTACGCTGAAAACGGGCCTGAGGTCCAAGTTCGTGAGATGAGGTTTCTCTCGTGACCTTCAGCTACTAGGGTGAATGTTTAATAGTAAGAGACCTCGGCTTTTCTATGACCGTGGAGGATATATGCTACAACGGCGGGGTTCATTTTGGCCCAGCATGTTTTGATGGTCGTTGAGGTGTCGCTGGCTAGTGAGCAGGTCTTTGAAGGCTGCATGTTCTTCTTGTTCGCAGATCCGGGCGGCAGGCTTTGTGCTGGATGTTACTATAAAGGATAAGGCTTTACTGCCTCATTGGGGTTTATGCGCCTAACAGGCTATGCTGGGCGGTTTGCTTTGAGCCGCAGATCGAGCTGTTTTGATGACTTCGCCGGGTAGTCTTAAGGGGGATTGAATGCTACGCCCTTGACCCTACATCGGATCGTAAAAAAAACCTGGTACTAACAATCCTGATGTGGAAGGCATTTAAGGTACTTTATAACTGGGGCTTGTCGAAACCTTTCGCGAACAGCACACCCTCAGGAGGTTGGATCTTGTCAACAGTGGCGACTCGGATCCTGGCTACCGACTACCTGAGTCTTAAAAGTTAGTTAGAGAGTCGATGTAGGGGTCTTAGGGTGTCCAAGTTTCCACTATATAGTTTATCTGGATCATAGGCTTGTCCGGGTCCGTGTAAACTTGATAAGCCTAAGGTTAGAATGGCTGGTTACTGGAAATTTAACTGTTCATTATTTGGTGAGCAGGACCTCAGGGACCAGCTGCTACTAATGATTCAGAGGAATTGACGGGGCGGTAGTGGAATGCCTGGTGGGAAAATTAAAATCTAAAATTAGAACGTTTGCTGCCGATTTTAGTCGTCGAATTAATCTAGATAGATTAGCGGCGCAACGGCTTTAGAAGATAAGAGGATCAAGGCAGTTAAATCCCGTGTTAGTGGGGAATTAGTCTTAGCTAAGGCAGAGTTGGCCTCCTTGCTTATCAAGAAGGATCATGCTCTGGTAGTTAGGGCTAGGTTAAAAAGAATGTCTTCTGAGGCGACGAATATGGCCGCTGAACTGCGTGCAGAGGAGAATCGAACGCGTCTAGGCGACATATAGCGTGCGTCACATTGTCGGATAAGCGGACCGTGACTACAAACGCGGGCATATGGGAGGCCTTTCGGGATTACTTTCGGATCTTTTCACCAGGGAGCCCGGTCTGGGCTCTGCTCAGTTCGACGCCTATTTAGCTGACTTTCCCTGCCTCTCGGCAGCTAGCGGCTAGGGTGCGAGGGTCCCATAACAGAGTCGGAAATCTGGGAAGCGCTGAAGCAGGTTGGCCTGATAAGTCTCCGGGACTAGATGGTCTTCCCTACGAAGTTGTACTTGAGGTTGTCGCCCGTTTTTGTTCCTTTATTGAAGCTGATTTTCAACCACTGGATGAGGCAGGGGTCTTTACCTCAACGCTTCACCAGGGGTGTGACTGTTGCTGCGTAAGGACAAGGACGGTGGGGATGGGATAGGGAACTTTCGCCCTTTAACGATGTTAAATACTGAGTTAAAGATTTTGGTCGAAGATCTTAGCCAATCGTTTGCAAGGTGTCCTGTCTAGTCTGATTGGCCCTGAACAGACTTGTGCTGTGAAGGGCAGGACTATTCAGGATAACCTTCATATGGTCCGTTTGATCTTAGAACAAGTCGACAGTGAAGCCGCGCTGATCAATTTGTATCAGTCCAAAGCCTTCGATAGGTTGACCATCGATTTCTGGAGGCTGTCCTTTCGGCGGCCGGTTTCGGAGCCGACTTTTCGCCCTGGATCCGACTCTTGTATGCGACCCGGTGCGCTGGTGGAAGGGAATGGGTAAGATCAAAGCCTTTCGTATTGTCTCGCTCCATCTGTCAGGTTGTCCCCCCGCTCGCCTCTGCTTTACGTTCTTGCGTTGGAACCTTTCCTTCGCAAGTTAAAGGCGATCCTGAATATACCATTTACTATTATTAGTTCCGTTATTGCTAAGTATAAAAGGTGAAAACTGTTGAGAATAAATCAAGATCTGGTGCATCATGCAAGATTTCTCGCAGATCAATGAGAAGAATTCAGCGCAAAATTCAAGAAAATCCAATCAATATTCGAGAAATACAGGAAAAATTAAAAAGCACCAGATGTTATTGTTTACAAAGCGAACTATAAGCAATCAACTTCATAGAAGTTAACTAACAACACGTACATAGGCATGCCCGGTTAAAATTAAATTTGTTCGTGATCATAAGAATAAACCTGAATGATTTTGGGAGTTTCATTGACAGATGAAGCGAAAATTGAACAATATGGGCGTTTGGAGAAAAGATGGCACAATGACCGAAGAATACAATCCCAACGATGGAATTTGGTGGTGACAATATCATGGTTTGGCGATGTTTTTCTTTTAATGGTACCCGGTAATTTAGAGTTAATAGATGGTAGAATGAATTTAAAAAATATCAAGATGTTTTGGACTCTAATTTGTTTGGGTCCCGCAAAGCTTGGACTCCCAAGTGAATGAGTTTTTGCAACAAACATACATGGCTAAATCTACGAAAAATGGCTTATTAAAACAAATGTCAATACACTTGAATAGCCATCACTGTCTTCAGACTTGAATCTAATAGAGATTTGTTCAGCTGTTTATTAAAAGATTCAAACTAATAAAAGAGCTGTGAAAAACATCCTGAAATGTAAAGAGAATATCCAAGAAGAATGGGGTCAAATACCAACGGAAACTTACAAATCATTGATTAAAAGCTACAGAAAGAGACTGATTGCTGTAGAATTTAAATTTTACATATGCTACAAAGTATTAAATTGGTATTATATTTTTTGTACGGATATTTTTTCGCCTCCAAATTTTTAATTTCATATAATTTCATTAATATAACATTTTTTAAAAGATTTTTTTGCATATTACAGCATTATTCCATGTTATACAAATATTGTATGTATTATAAAATTCTTTTATAAAATCTATGTTAAATAAAAAAAAAAAATCATGGTGTACAAATATTACCCCCGCATTTCGGATTGCAATTTGGTGCTATTTTGGCTCTCTGCAATATTCCATTTTCATTAGCTGGTGGTCGCTCCCACAGTCGGCACTTATTCATGTTTTGCTATGTAAAACTGCATTTGCGATCTCTTATGAATAGTTATATAGTCTATTTGGGGTTTTTTTTAGTTTCTTTTATTTCTCCTTCTGTGCTTCTCCATGTCCATATACGTCTTGGAGGCTCTTGAAGACAAGTGCGGTTTACTACCTGACCATTCGCCATACACCTTTGGAGCCATTTTTTAGTCCGCGTTAATTAAGACTTCCCCTAGCTCAAATTTCCCAACTATTTCATTTCTCTTTCCTTGCTTCTCACGTGACGATTGTAACTTCTTGCGATTTGCATTGAGCTTTAACGTTGTCGCGCGCACACTAAAAAAGGGTTCAATTTTTTCTCTACTTTTGTGCTGTCTTTGCATATACAGCTATCAGGGATATATTGAAAACTTTCCTTTCAGTTTTCAGTGATAGTTGACAGTTTCCCAGAACACATTTCTTCATGTCTTTTGTCTAATATCAGTCCTACTCCTCTTTCATTTTTTTCTCCGCCTGTATATATGGTCCTGTTTTTGCCACTAATAAAATCTCCATTGATTGCCCATCTCGTTTTTTAAATCCGCCTAAAATATTAACATTTAAGATGCTTTATATTTTCTATCTTCCCACATTGATTTAATGTTCTGATATTTACTATGACGAGAATTGTTCTTTGTTTGATGTTAGTAGATTCGTTTGTGATATGACATACAGTACTTTAATGCTTAGAACTGTATATTTGTTCACATATATTGCTTCTATATGAGTAGAGCATTGTCTAGAAAGAGCATTAGTAGATCGGGACTCTCATAGCCTCCTTGTTTTTACTCTTGACGAAATATTTCTATAATGGGATCTTCACTAGACAGACACATGTACAAATTTGTGGGCCTATATAGTTCCTCTATCGAATCTACACAATCTCTCAGAGTTTAGAAGACGGTTTCTAATCTAAGTCTCTATTGATATAGATATATATATATATTAATTGCTGCTGTGAGGCCAACGTAGCAAGTTTTTTCGATGGATATTCTTAACTGCTTCCTGTGACGTTCTCTGTGAGTTAGAAATAAAGCACACTGGGTCAAACGGCCGTGGCCCCCTACAAGAGAACGCAAGATCAAAATCATCAATTAACTATTAAGCCGGCTAGATGTAGCCATAAATTCTATGGTAGCAATTTTAAGTTCACCGTAGACCTCAAGAAGAACTCTTAGGTATGCAATCCATTGCTATAGAAGATTATAAAAAAAAAAAAAAAAAAAAAAAAAATTCGACTTACTATATCTCTCAGGAAGTTTCAGACTTCCGCCATTTTATTTTTTAAAGAGTCAGCTCAGGCCAATGAGTGAATATTGCTGCCATAGTTACTTTCGTTACTTTTCCAACCATGATAGAGTTCAAAATCGTTTAAAGAGTCTTTGTATATATTGACGTATTTTCCACTCTCAGCTTCTTTCCCCACAGGTGCAATGCTCGAAGCTTGTCGCTATTTATCGCTCTTACCATGGCAAATTTTCCAACATTATATGAAAATTCTTTAGTTCAATCATTTCAAACCGTTAAAAACAGAGTGTTGTGACCAAATAAATGGTTAAAGAAATAACAAAAAAATACAGATATATCATATATTAAGCAGTATTAACAGCAGAAGAGTATTACCCTACTAGTGAGTGTGTGTCAGTTAACAACGTTCAATCTATTCGACTGTTCCATAAAGGCCTTCTCTCCTACTAATCTTATAGTAGGCGGAAGTGTTAAACATAGAACTCTTTAGCGGGAGGACACCACAACACAGAATATACGCCACTTCAAAAGACTTGAATCACCCTTATTTTCTGCGTGTTCCAAATTTAAAGAGGAAGTTCCACTCATTTTTTTTTAATCCGACACATTTTTTTTCCAAGAACTGCTTACTTCATTAAATACACCTCGGCGTCAGTGCTTTTCTGAACACTTTAATCTTTAAGTTAAATTTTCTCTTTATCTATCCTCCTTATCCTCAAAATCCACATTCCTACCATTTTTCTCTGCATTCATATCACGTACCTTATCATAAATATTTCGATTGTAACTCTCTACCTTGAGTTTCTCTTGTGTCTTGTATTGATTTTTATTGATTTAAAATGTAATTCGTATGGATATAGATATTTGCTTTACAAACATTTAAATATGGAAAAGACAGGATAGCTGAATTGGTAATGATTCAGAAAGAAGAAAATATAAACACTTCCACATGGTTCTTCAAAAAAAAAAAACTAGAAAAAATCTTTCCAAACAAGTACAGCACAATAAATGAAGAGAGGATAAATCTAGATCCGAAAATCAATGTGCCAATATTTTCATCAGAGACAAACTCTATCTGAAAGATTTAATCTCAAATGACATTAAATTTATAAATGTAGTTAGTTTTATTAGCACAACCTCGAAACTGACTTCGAACCAGTCGAATCGATATCAGCTAAACCAGTCAAAGGCAAATTACGACTTGTGTACTGCATGCTGTCCGTTTGGTCTTTCTGAACGGCCCGTCAAATTTCATAGGAAAATAATATTCCTTAAAATTTTTTGTTTCGTTCTTGCTTGTTCACACACATTCTTTCATACATAAAACATTATAAACAATGATTAATTACAATGTTTCTTGAATTTTTGTAAACATTCGATCAAAATAACGTTTTCATCATTCTAAACGTTAATGATTTTTCACTAAAATAAGATCATGCGTGTAAACAACTTTTACTTTTGAAAACATAAAATGTTTTTCTAAAAAGAAAAATATACTTTTTTTTTTAAATGAACAAAAGTAGAAATAAGTCACCCGCAACGACATAATGATTAATCACAATGCCATTAGCGATAATATACCAAAACTTCAGTTTTTTAATTAAAATTTTTTCTCCAAAAAAAAAAACCAACTTTTTTCCCATTTTCTAAGTTATATGCTGAAACTTTTTGGTCATCCGTAATGAAATATAGCTGATAAACCTACTACGAAAAAATAGCTTGAATCTTTTTTAGTATTGCTGGAGGCCTTGTGATGAGCCATGGATCACTGCTAAAAGCAGTTCCCCAATTCCTGCGCTAAAGGGTACAAATTCCCACTAGGGAATCATCAAATATTCTCTGCTAGAAGACAAATTTGATAATCATTGCACTGGGGCCATGGAGACTTTTAAAATCAGGGCTTGACGATTATGGCTTTCCTCAGATTACCTTATTAGTTGCGAATGCATACTTTGGAAAATATTGGAGTGGTTTAACGTTGTTTCCTGCCAAGTTCATAGTTTTCCTTATCTTCTGCCACCCAAGGATAGGGAGTTTAGTCTAACACTAATTAATTCTTAACTAATGAAGAAGAGATGGATTTACACCTTTTCAAAAGGTTTTTTTTTTAAAGTAAACTCAAGTGGCTAGGCCAGAATTCGAAATCGAATCCCACATTCCGCAATGATATCTGTTACACTCCCTGAACACCAAATCTAAAATAAATACGTAATATATATATTGTTACACACACACACACACACACACATATATATATATATATATATATATATATATATATATATATATATATAAATTATCCGTATTTCATTATGAAATAAATTTGTAATTAAAAGATAATTTTTACTTTCCCTAATATATTAATCTCTCAATTTCTTCTCACTCTCTATCTATATATATATATATATATATATATATATATATATATATATATATATATATATATATATATATATATATGCATGTTTCATTAAAAAACGACAGACAAGGTACTACGGTTGAGCTTTTTATTTAATTTTTCTTGTGTTCTGACAAGAGCTTTCTTTTCTGGACAAAGAGTGTGTAAGAACTGTCCAAATGTTCTGTTTTTCCGAGCGCTTTCGGCTATACCTTTAGCCATTATCAAGGATGATTCAATTTTCATTCATTATTAGTAGAGTGTGTGTGTTCTGTGTATGTTCAGTGTGTGGTAGTGATGTTTTTAGTTTCCGAATACAGTTAGCACATTGTGGCTTTGTTCATAGTTAATATTGTTAAGAGTTGGCTTTTTCTTTTTTTATTATTAGAGCTTCCATTATTTTTTAGTCTTTTTTTGCAAGTGGATGCAGTTAATATATTTGTGTTTTCTACTAGTATGTTCCTAATAGTGTCAGGTAAATCTGAGTGTGTGTTTAAATGTGTTCTGATGGAACTGTGATCAGATAGGTGTAATGTAAGACGTCTGGATAAACATGTGGTTGTGTAGCCGATGTAATTATTTATGAGTCCGGTTTGGTGAGGAACGCAGTTCCTTAAAGGGCATTTGAACTCATAGATAATGTTCGTTCTTTGTAATTTTGACTTAGTTGGTGTGTTGTTATTTTTTGAGGATAAGGTTGGCTGTCTTAAATTTTTTTATAATAGATAATAAGTTTGATTTTTTTATTCGGATCAATAGGAGTATATATTTCTTTATAATATGTCTTAGAGAAGATTCATCTTGTTTGTAATTAATATGCATTTGGTTTTTGTAATAAATGTATGTGATTTTTTTAGTTGTGTGTTCACTATCATTATTACTTGCTTTGGGGAGGAATATTCTAATTTGTTGGTCTATAAGGTAGTTAGGGAAACCATTGTTAATTAGTGTTTGTTTAACGTTGTTAAGTTCTTTGAGAAAGAGTAGTCAGAGGATGAGTTCTGGTGGGCTCTATTTAGAAAAATTTTTATTACAACTATTTTGTACCTAAGTGGACATTCGCTTTTTAATTAAGGTGGCAGAGTTTTTGCTGGTGGGTTTTTTTTTATAATGATGTAATGAAAGTGTTATTGTTATGTTCAACGAGGATATCTAAAAATGGTAGTTTGTTTTTTTGGCTAAGTTCATATGTAAAATTAAGGGCCTGTTTTTTTGTCAAATGTGGTTTAAAAGTGTCTCTATTTCTTTAATTTATCAGCTAAAATGAATATATCATCTACATAGATTAGATTTTTGGTTTGTGGACCTGTATAAATATTATATTTTCTAAATTAGGACATATAATATAATTTATGAGATTATAAAAAATATGGACCCAATGGTTTCCCATACTAACCCATTATTTGGGTATAAATATTGCCATAATGGTCATAGATAATACTTTGGTTGTGCATGCGTGTAGTAATTTTTTTAGGATTCGTGGTTTGATGGATGGCTAGGGATGGAATTATTATTGTTATAGATAAACATTAATATCGATAGTTTTTCAAAAATACAGGCAATAAGTTTTCAACGTCCAGTGGCGCTATTACTACCTTGATTTGTTCCATTTGTAGTTTTTAAAATTTGTAGGAATTCGTGGGTGGAGGTGATGCTGTAATTGGTAGCTTGGTATGGAGAAGAAACATTAAATTCAATCGCATAGATGAATGGTTTTGGTATCTTTTTGAATATTTTTTCCTATATGTGTTTTATGTTTCCATATACATTATTTGGTAATCTCAACTATTTTTGAATTTTCATGGAATCGACTTTTTTTGTGAGCTGTTATTAGCTTGTGTCTTCCAAATATATAAATTCATTTGGTGATATTTGGTTTTGGAATTTAGTTTTTATCCATTCGTTGTCTTTAATTTTTTTTTAAATCTTTACGTAATAAGCGTTTGATGTTAAAATATATGTAGTGCGGACAACAAGAAAAATTTAAACATCTCAGTTCAATAAAAAAATTTTTTTCCCTTCAATTTTTAAAGAATTAACATTTTTCCTACTACAATTTATATATAATCCTGCTTAAATTCAATATATATTTATATTTGGAAGGTAAAATAAATTTTGTCATCTTTATGGTTGGATTAAATTTATAATATTTAAAACAAAAATTCAAAATTTTAAAAATAATTAAGTTTTAGATTATTCTCTGTTTGGAACTAAATTCAAACCAAGCAGAGAAAATAATTTATTAATTGGTCAAAATGTTTTTAGTGTTAAAGTTTTATCTGACTGTTAAAATTTTCCCCTGATTAAATTATTTAAAGTTTTTGGTAAACAAATTTACTGCTTTGCTCAGCTATAAATTGGGAGTGAGCAATTAAATCCTCTATACCAATTATTTTAAAACAAATAGAAAATTTGTTTAAATTTATTTGTTTGTTAATTTTATGAATTTGAAATCTTAATTTCTTAGACGAGAGGTGTTGGTAAAATTTGGACAAAGTTTTAAAAAAGTAAGGACATGAATCTAGTTCATTCTGTTGAATTTATGAAGTTCTTGATTGTAAAGGTTTCAACCATAAAATTTTTTTTCTAGCACAGTTGGAAAATCAAATTGGATAATTATAAATATTTTTGTCCTTCAATAGATATTAATACGAAATTCACATAATGAAAGTTTTAAAAATAAAAGCAGAATTAGGAACAATAATATTCAAACCGTGAGACTTTCTTTTATCAAAAAAACTTAATTTAAATTGTAAACATTAAGACTTTATAAAGCCAGCTTTAATCAATGGATAAAATTTGTTGTTTTGTAGTTTAAAGGATAATTCCGGGGAAAAAAAATTTTTCGGCAATTTCTTCCTTTTAAATTTGGAAATGGATTTCACGCAAGAAGGATCTTCTGTGGTGTGAAAGGTTAGATTGAGCAACCGAAAAGAGACATTTTCTTGTTCATTTGAAAAGTGTTTAAAAAGTAAAATATTTTCCAAATACATGTAATAAACAAATCGATTGAAGAAAAATAAATGATATGACAAATATCATGATGCAGAGTATATCTATATATATATATATATATACAAATATATATATATATAAATATATATATATATATATATATATATATTTTATTACAATGTATCTATAAAATAATTTTTCACTTGGTAAAATGTAACATTTAAAGTGAGGAATGTTGCTACATATATATAAGAATTGATATCTATTTGAAAATATTTTGCATAACCATATACTATATTAATATTTTTACGAATATAATATATAAATATATAATTTCTTTTTCTTATAAATTTAGAAACGATTATTTTAAATTACTGACCAGAATGAAAAAACAATATATATTGAATAAATATATTCCTAAAAATTTAATATCTGCGGAATAGAATATATATATATATATATATTGATAAAAATTTAAATATAAAATAAAATATAGAAACTGATTCCCATATAACATATAAATGGTAATAGTATATAATGACTGAAATAGAGAATTTATCCCGCAATAATATATATTTCTAATTCTGCAGTAGCATTGAATTAATTTTCCCAGTCTATATTTATTTACCCATAAATCTCATGGAGGAGAAGATTAATACTTTTTTTAAGGTAAATGAAAATAATTATTCTTGGCATCGATAAATTCAGGTTTGTCAGCTGTCTTAGCTTTCACTGTCCACTGTGATGGAGAATGGGACCATGATTTATACCGATGGGACCGGCAAATGATTAAAGAAAAAAAAACCATTTTATATATGCAATCCAAATTATGATTGAAATATGAATTCATATCATGATTATATTGAGGATAAAAACCACAATTTAAATTATGTATAAATGATGAGACTACGGTATACTATATAATTATATATATATATATGACCATATATATCTTATCTTTTAAAATGGTAAACACTAACATCCGAATGAAAAAAAACATTAAAATAACATTCAAATAAAAATATATAAAATATAGGATATCTTCCAATCCAGACAGAAAACTTTATTTATGGTGAAAACAAATGACAGACTATCATCACTATCCAACAGATAAACTAAATCATGCTTGATGTCACTATCCAAGAAGCTTAAATTGAAAGCTGTTAAATTTGCAATTTTGAAATAATGATTTTTTATATTGTTAAGTATTTCAAGTTAATAATTTAAATTTATAAACTTCTTTTTAAAATAATGAAAAGAAATCAAATAAATAAGATAAAATCTTTAATATTGTTTATATATATTATAATGTTTATTTTGGAAATATACATACATATATATATAAGTATATATATATTTATATATACATATATATCCATATAATATATATAACATATATATATACATATAATATATATATACATATATATATATATATATATACATATATATATATATATATATATATATATATATATATACATTATATATATATATATACATATACTTGATATATATATATATTTATAAACAATATATATATATATATATACATAATATATATATATATATAATATATATATATATATATATATATATATATATATATATACATATATATATATACATACATATATATATATATATATATACAACATATATATATATATATACACATATATACATTTTTTATTTATATATATATATTTATATACATAATATATATGCATATACATATATATATTCCCCTGATACAAATTTATTTATATATATATATATACACATATATATATATATATATATATATATATATGATAAGATATACATATATATTTATATATATACATATACAAATATACACATATACATACATACATATATATATATATCTGTTATTTTTGTTAAAAGTTTTTTTTAAATTACTTGGTTTGGTTTGTTTTATTCCCATAGCTCTGACTCTAAGAGGTGTCACAACCAACGTCAGGGCGGACCTGGAAACACTGGCAATTGAGAGGTGGTTCCAACCTTCTGAAAACCTCCTGATCTAGTTGCTGGATATAGTTTTTCATTTTACCCAGGACACGGATGTAGTTTATCATTATATCCAGGATGGATACCATTTGTAAATTTCCTTTAACTTTACCAAATGAAAGAAAAGACAAAACAAAAGCACTGGTCATCTTACAAAAGCAATTAAATACATCAGCTGGAGATAATGATCTGGTTGGCCATGGGTGGCCAGTAACCACAAAACAGGGAGATGTCAGTAACTATAGCAGCCAGAGGAGAACAGCTGCACCCCATTACCCTTCCACTCCTTGCAATAATTTCTGTTTTTATTTTCTATAAACATTCACATGTTTATGAAAGACATTTGTCTTTAGGTGGATGATGATCTGAATTCCAATCAGTATATTACAAAAAACAAAACAAAACTATTTAGAGATGTGATGCTTGTGCCAGATGAACCCATAATACTAACTTCAGAATAGATTTGTAAATGTAAACGGATATTCAGTTCAAGTTTATACATGCAGTATTTGGAATTTCAATCTTTGTATCTTCACACAGGTACTGAAAAGTTTTTAGTCCAAGCAAGAAGCTCTTCTAAAAGACAATTCCATTGTTTGGTTATTTGGAAAGATTTTGTGAAGCAGATAACCAAGAAATTTTCAGTACTCAACACAGATGTTCTTGCTCAGAAGAGAAGAGTAATAAATTTTTCTATGAGCATTTCTGTAAACTTTAGTTTCATACATAGTCATTCTTGTTTAACAATAATTATTTTGTCTAAAATATTTATTATAGTACTGGACAGAAGAGGTTTGATAGTCAAAATTTTCCCTTAAACCATTTTAAATTAATTCCATGCTTTTTACATAAAATGTTAATTTGATGTTTTTTTAGCTTGAATAAATTGTAAAATGTAGAATTCAACATTTTTTATATTACAAACTTTTAATAAATTCCTCAGTCATGGATATGTCTCTCAACATATATGGAAAACACACTACCACAAACAAGTGAATATGTTTGTACCTTGAGTGTGGGTGGTACTTGTAATAGGCCCATGAAGAAAAAAATATGGAGAGAGAAATGAAGGAAAGTGGCAAAAGGATGAATCACCAGCAGTAGCAGCACATTTTCAAACAAACAAAGCAAAAGAGAAAAATAGAGAAGAGTACACATCTGGTTATATACAGTATTAAGTACACAAACATAGGAGCCACCCAAGAAAATACGCACACAAATGGTAGGAAAGGAACCTCATAGAAAAATTCATCACTTACAACACTTTAAATTCCCACCCCATGCTAAAAAATTACATCTATAAAACTTCCTAAAAAGTGAAGTTTATATTTTCCTAATAATCTTACAATTAAGTGTCTGTAAATACCTTTATTACTTTTCTTAATTAAAAAATTAAATTCTCTCAAATCTGTGATTAGAAAAAGTACAAATAGTAATAGCTCTTATATGAATACCACTGTTAAATAAAAATCATGAGCTTTTATCTAAATTAGCTGTAAGTTTTAAAGTAAAAACCAGTACCTATTTCTATCAATCTCTAAATATGGTATTGAAGTACTTGCTTTAAAAAATGTAATTTGTATAATTCTTATAATATTAAAAGCATTACATAAGAGTCTATAAAATGAATATTTCTTAAAGGAATGTTTGAAAAGGTTTTAGGACACTTTTTACTCCCCACCTCAAACCAGAAAGAAAATTAACTGGAGAAATGCTTTAGATTTTGTTCAAAATTTCAAGTCAATAATTTCTGTACTGATGTGTCAAAATGTGAAAGAATTTTCTGACAGTTCTGACAAAATTCTTTATAGAAATGAAAAATAACACGGTAACAGATATCTATACATAACAATCAGAATTAGCAGTATGGGCAAAACACCTGTATAACACATTACATATTTTGATATCATTTATTCCTTCTAAAGTACTACAGGCAATGATGTAGCAGACATATCACATTTAGTATACCTCTATCTCATTATATTACCCCATAATAATAATAATATTATGACTATGGAATAAATAGACACAGATATTCTGTTTTCAAGTTAAACCTTAAATACCTTTCAGTTGCATGCTTCTATCAGGTGGGGAAAAATTACACGGTACTTCCATGAGATGTTGCAAGTGTCATTTTGGTGTAGCAGCTATCATGTTCATTTCCATGCCATCTATCAGTCACACTTTTATCTATGTATCCTACAAGTACATCCAACTATCTTGATTGAAATACATCAATTAATCTGACATTATACTCATATTTAATTTGTCATTGTTACAGATATGATACATCTCTTCGAAAGCACTTTGCTTTTCTTTAAACAAGAGGCTTTCATTTACATATTTCATGCTCTGTTATTATTAAAAGTATTAAATTTTGTTTTTAATAAAAAATCACAAAACATGACTTCAAAGATTCAGTTCAATCTCTTGATGTTTTTTGAAAAGTATCTTGAAAATATATGACACACATTACTGCAATAAAAGTAGAGAGTTTAGAGCAAGCATCTCAATACTATTGACATAACTTGTTTTCATGCGGCATGTTATCTTGATTACTTCATTTTGAACTATTTACACTTTCATACTAATTATTAATCAATCCCTTAGTAAAGTCTTACTGCTCTGCCAGTTCAGTGTTACAACTATAGAACACCTTCAGGATAAAGAGGCTAAATGTAAATCAAACAATTGGGCAAGATTTATGTAAGTGAAATGAAGAAAATAAAAAAAAATTATATATTATTGTATAAAACTAATGATCTATAATGGAACCATGACAAATAGTGGTCACAAACAGTAAAATCAAAAACTAAAACTAGTTAAAACAGTATTATACAGCTCTCAATTAAGAACATTTGCCAAATATTTTCTACAATTGTTGCAATTCTAAGTTAATATTTTCTTTTATCTATTGATGCAAAATTCCCAAAACAATATGAGGGAAATTTCAGAAATGTCCTTTAAAGTTTAGCCAGCTCTTAATTTTATTTATGCAATCAAGTCAACTTTAATTTGCTGTTTACAAACCTTGGGGAATATTTTGAAGTTGGGAATTGAATTTGTGGAAACAAACATTAGCATTTAAACACATATCTTTCTCTTCTTGACTGACGTACAAAGTCAGTTTTGTACAAGAGATTCACTGGCAATGACAAGTGGATTCCTTACAAGAATTTAAAAAGAAAATCACAGCTAAATTCCAAACAGATTTCAACATGTAAACCTAAAATGAATCTACTAGGAAAGTTCTGTAATTAGTGGGAGTCGAAGTAAATTCTTCATTACAAATTACCATGATGACCTGCTACTGCACAACACAAGAGGGAGTAATTAGCTAATTTGAATGACACAATAGAATGGATTTTTTTCTAACCAAGGGCATTGACAGGTGATTTTATTGAATGTCAGTGCCCAAATGCTACACATATGACACAGCAATCATGAATTTAGGATAAGTAATTTTGCCACATATGACAGTATCATCTGATTATAAATTGTTTGTTTCCATACTCTTTATCTAACCAGTATTTCCAAAATGTTCAAAATATCAAAAACTTCCTTAAAAAATGAATCAACTCAAAACTAGAATTAGAACATTGGAAGATACGAGCATAATGATAAATTTTTCTAACCTTGCAAAAATGATATTCAAATGTAAATAAAATTTAAAGAGACTTTCAGACTGTTATAAGTTCAGTATTTGTACATATTAAATTCAGTAGCTATATTACTTGTTACTGGTAAGAAAAATTAGCCAACAACTTTTTATAGACTTAATAGATTAAATTGTTAAAAAGCCACAAAATTTCATATCATTCATAATGTATTGCAACACAGAGAAATATTTGTTGTCAGTTATGGGAAATATATAAGGCAATTTAAAATTTTCTAAATTCAAAATGGATAAATTGCTTCTGTTTTCCATGTCATCATGTGAGAAATACAGTTTTTTTCTATAGTAACAGTACATATTTGTGATATAGGTTTATATTTATAGCAAAACAATGTCACTGTAACAATCTCATTATGTAATAGTCTTTCTCTTTAAGCATGTAGGGAGCAAGCATCATATTAATTATAAGCAAACAGAAGTGAGTCAGCAAAGAGACATTTGCCAGAATCATTTCTATTGAACCACCTATGAAATATAGCAAAGTAAACCTTTTTATTCATCTATTGATTTTTTTTTTTATCTGTTGCTTCTGTCAGGTAGACCAGTTGAGGTTGATAACAATCAAATCAAGACATGACTTGAAAATCATCTATGTTATACAATATGAGAGATCGACAACATTTTCAAAATATCTAAATTCAATACTAAAAACATCTTGCTTATATTTTGTCTATGACAGATTTGATAGAAATTTGATCCATTGTATTTGTCTAACAAGTAAAATTAGAGATTAATTTACTTAAGATAATTGAGAATAATTTGGTTCTACTAAACCAAAATTTTCCCTTTTATTTATTTTGATCTATTATGTCATAGTTCTTAAAATTTCCATCTATAATTCTAATATCTTTGTATAATGAAAATTATCTTTATAAAAAAAAAAGAAAAGATACAAAGTTTGTAATTTACTTTCACAAACCTCAATTGTTCTTTGAATTTGGACCTTTGTTTTCGAAAATGCCACAACATTAGATCTGAGCTAAATTCTTCATCTGAAGAAGATTGATAATCTGCAACAAAGAGTATAAACACAAGATTAATCTTTTTAATCAATGCAAGATTTTCTTTCCCATAACAATACAAGAAGCTCACAAGTTTTTTTTTTTGCAGCAATAATATTTTTTTATAACTTCACATCTGTAAATGGTTGTGCATGTTTTGTACATACACTAATATGCCAAAAGTCATGGGATATCTTACCATATAACACTTCCTCTAGTCTGGTGAAGTGTAGCAACTCCATGTGATATCAAACCTATAGAGAATGGTTGAACCATAACATCTCAATAGCTGCCCACAGTTCCATGGTATTTGAAGATGCAGGATCTTGTATGTGAATAAACCTCTCCACCACATCCCATAAATTCTCAATTGGTCTCATGTCAGATGAATTTGATGGTCATACCATTCATTGGAAGTCTACAGAATGCTCCTCAAATCATTTCTGCACAATTTGAGTCTGATAACATGATGCATTATCTTTCTGGAATAACCCATAATTGCTGGAGTAAATGGTCATGAAGCAGCACAATGTATTTGTCACCCTAGTTTAGATGGACCAGTAAACCCAACCCATGCCATATGAACACACTCCATACCATTATGGAATGATCACTAGCCTGCACAGTAAAGCCAGATTTAAACAATTCCTTCTCTATTTATTAGTAGGAAGTAGAATTGATATCATTAAGTGAGTAAATACAGAATGGAAGAGAGTAAACTCTATAACCTATGTCATTCAACAGTACTGCCATATACACTAAATAAAATGAAAAAGTAAATAAGAGTAATTATTAACTTTTACTTAAATAAATGTCACCATGTTAAAATATTATTAGCAGATATATTCTCCAGATAAAGCAATGCAGAGAGAAACTTTTCAGTTTTTACATGTGTATTTTAGCAACTCCATGTTTGGAAAAAAAATTGATATCAATTGGAGATAAAAAATGTCAACAAAAACTATAAACATTTATAAGTGTTCCTATTATAGCCCTTTAGAATCAACTTTAAGGTTATTGGAGTAAAAATGACATCAGCAAAATTAAAATATGCTTAGTCATTACAATTCACCAAGTAGCTAACATTAAATCCTTATTATTATTTATTGTTGTTATGGCAAAGAATCAAACCCTTTATTTAATCTATGAGAGTTGATTGTTCTCATTCTGCTGCCCATGTCTAGTGATACCTCATCTAACTCTTATTTAATACTTCTCAGTTATTGCTCACCCTATTTCCACTGAGTCCATGTATACACTGTCAGTGCATGGATTAAACTCAAAATTACCATGTCACCAAATTCACAAACCATCCACTAGGTTATTTTCCTGTGTGACTATTTTGAGTGGCAAACATGGAGCTTCAAATCTAACCTGCTTGATAATGAGTGCTGCTGCTACTTGTCACACTTGATTGCACTCACAGAAGGTTCTCTTTTTTACTGTGGCTACTGCTGCTGCTGATGAAGCCTTGCTATCATTTCTCTTTCTTCATTAATGGTTCCTTTAATATTTTTATTTCTATGTTAGGCTCACTAGGGAGGTCTTCATAGCCTAGCATATGTGCTGATTCTCCAGTGTTCCTCTCTGTCCAGTATTTTTACTTCATTCCAGAGAGGTTGATGACTGCCTCTGCCCTCCATATATGATCCACCATGCTTGATTTCATTGTCTCACCACTAATTAGAGCTTTTCAATGTTCCTCCAGCCTTACTTTTAGCGGGCAGCTAATTCCACCTCTATATTTACTCTGTAATGAATGGAATAAACTCTGTTCTTGGTCATGCTCTTCTTGACACATCAGACATTTCTCTATAGGATAGAGCTGCTTCTAAATATTGTCCTGATGTATAGACCACAGATCTTCTGAATCTTTTCCAAAATGCCCTTTGCATAAGGAAAACAGACTGCGAAAGTTTTCTAGTCTTCCTCCTTGACTCTTCTGTTTCTGCCTGTAAAAGTTTATGTTTATAGGATAGTTGTTATTTTGAAGAGTACTTTGATGCTGATCATTTCCTATTAGCATGTGTCTGTGTTGCCACTTAGGATTTTTGCATTTTCACATTTGTCACTTCTTAAAAGTCACATTTCAATCAATGGGAAACAAGTTTTATTGGCAAAAAATAAATAAAGCTATCCATACATTATAATAAAAGAAAAGGTGGTCCATTATGCAAGAGAAAACAAAAGTGACTTGGAAATTGTGATTATTTTAGATTACTGCATAATAAAATAATGTCTAATAAATTAAATTTAAGAATTAAAGCAAAAAAATTAACTAATAACAAGCCAGTTAATAAAAAGACAAAAAATGTGAGCTAAACAAATGGGTAAGCTAATCACATGGCTGGTAATATAGTTTTATATAGCCTAAATCATCAACATTCAATTAGTCCATTTTGTTAGTCCAGTTTAATCCCTTAAAATTGATACAGTTTTATATCATTTTAGCTGAATATGGTTATAATAGTAAAATTTTAAATTTTTTTCATAAAGCAAATAAATTACTTATGTTTTTTCTAAAATTGTAATTATAAAAAAATTCACATTTTCATTTAAACTGTTAGTGTATAATATTTAAAAAAATAATTTTAAAGTGTTTCAAAGTAACAGCCAATTAAGTTTCATAAGTGCATCACTGAAGACAAGATATATAAATGACAAGTCTATCTCAACTCACCAGAAAATAACGGTGAATCATTCACCAAGCCATTGGGAGTTTCATTGAACTCTCCAGATAGATGAATCTGAAAAAGATAAAAAAAGAAAAAAATGAAGATGGACATTTATCTAGTTAAAAGCATGTTTAATGATGACATTCCTACTCAGAGGGTGCACAAGAGTTTTGTTAAAACATAGGTTTATAAGAGAGGGGATATGCAGTCAGCCAAAATTTGAGAAAAAAAAATATAAACAGTCAATCAGAAAAATTAACAACTTGGAAATGAGCAGACTGTACCAATCAAGCATTTATAGTGGTCAAATAGTATGAAGTAGTGATGAAAAAAGGTATCACAAAAGAGATGGAACTGAAATTTGTAAGTTCAAAGTAAGTTAAAATAAATAAAGCCAAAAGACACTGGTTTGTTTAAGAACTCAGAACATTTGATGTAAAGATGAGAAGAAAAATAACAACATTTGAGTAAAGTAGTGAATATTTTTTATCTTCCAAATTTATGGACTAAAGGAACAAAATCTTATCCTTATCTCTACCAAGATTTTGAACACCTGAAATGTAATTGTCATGTTTTCTAGCTGCTTCTCCTTGAGTTTGCACATAAACACACTTATTTTCTAATTTACATAGTTTTGTTTCTACAAAGTTTTTCCTTGGTGCCATAAATGACAAAAGTGAAGGTAACACAGCAATCTCTGACAAGTTCCAGCAATAGATTATTTCGATATATCAGGGCCAGTACAATAGTCTCATGAAAATCTATCTATGAAGCTCCCCCCACTCTATTATACCTCAAGGTAGTATTCATATAAAATACAAATTTTATTGTAACCTAATTATGTACAATAAAGGATCACATGCAATATAGGTGAACACTTCAACTAGAAAAATTGGAAATAAATACAATGTATTGAAATACAAATTATAGACATGTCATAATAGATCATTCCATCTTAAATCAGCAATGTTTTGTGGCAATTTTTAACATCAACTTGAGATATTTCTTGTTAAAAAACAAAATAATTTTAACACATTCAACATTATGAATGAAAAATGGTGAATTTTATATAGTATTTTTTGAGACTTAGCATGAGCAAATATATTCACAACTTTATCACAGTTGAGGGATTGAACACATTCATTTTCATTGAAAATTATTGCTAACCTGTATAACCTTTCATCTCTCATTGTAAAGTGCAGATAATTTTTTAAGTTTTACTTTGCAGAAACTTCTTTTGTCACTTGCAACAGTTACCGGCATAGTAAGCAATGTAATACACAAGTTCAGATAAGTATTAAGTATTGACCCAAAAAAGATTAAAAAAAAAAACAAAACAAAAAATGATGTAGCCTCTATTCTGAAATTCCATCATAACAGTCTAAGTGCTATTTTCCCCAATTCAGATGGTGGAGCTTGTATTGTCAAGGTTGCTAGTTGAATCTTTTCAAGAAAAATTTCTTTTCATCTTCTGTCACTTAGTGTCAAAGAGTTGGTGAGTACAAAAGATTAATGTCACCTTTAACCTTGAACCTATCATAAAAAAAACCCAAATTCATTGATATGGACCAAAAAAAAAAAAAAAAAAATCCCAGAATAACGTCAAAATCTGCAAAAAATTTTTATCCATTAATAGTAGGTACCTCCACTAGATCGCGTAAAAAACAGCATAACATGATGAAAAAAAGGCCCCAAACTCAATAAAAACAAAGTTTTGTCATCAAAATGTTTATGTTATTATTAAGAGGAAAGTCCAAAGTATTTTTTTATTATTTTTTTAAATTTTTTATTCCTTTCTAGCATGTTGTAAATTTTGGTTAAAAATCTTGTTTTTTTTTTTATGACAACGGCGAACTAGAGAAAAAAGGTTTGTTTTGTTTTATGCTTTTTGAGGAGAAACACATTGATTTGGAAATTCTTGCACAATTGAAATTATTAGCGGATTTTAATGAAACTTTCAGGTCATATTCAGAAATCAATTAAATTATTTTAGAATTTTTTTTTTTAGAAAATCTTGGTAAAAAATATTTTTTTTTACTTATGTTACCACCCACTTATATAATTTCATGAAATTTTGAGAAATTAAATTTTTTCTCTTTGGAGAAAGTAAATCAATTTTTTTTTGTAAAACAGTTACCTGTTTCATTGAAAATCTGCTCTAAATTGTAAAATAAAAAAATACAATAAAACTATGACATCATTTAATTAGAAAAGCTTTTAATTGCTTTTGTAAAATGTAAGTTATATTAAGAACACTATTGTCTGAAGAAAAAAAAAAATTTTCAATGAATAATGAATTTTTACAAGAATTTTTTCATTTTTTTTAAATTTTAATTATAATAATAATAATCATTTAAAATTCTTCATTGATTTCAAGAATGCAATTTGGTGATATTGTTAAGTGAAAAGTAAATTTATGAATCAAAATTTGAAAAGCTCAAACAGTCATTTGTACCTAAATATTTTTAAAATAATTTTTAGTGAAAAAAATGTTCCTAATTTCTACCTATGGCAATCTATACATAACATAAACCTTAAAAAGATCACATGATTTAAGTGTCATCTGATGCACTGCAATTATTTAACTTTTAATTCAGTTCTGTTTCATCATTAATGTCTTTGCAAATCATCCCTTCAAAATATAAAAAAAAGTTTTGCTATTTCACTAAATATTTATATTTTATGTATTTATTTTAGTTTGGGTCATACTTCAATTAATTAATTTTTTGCTTAAGGTAGTAAACTTAAGAACAAGAGATGAAATGCAAATTTCATAAAACTTCTTAAAACTTAACTAAAAGTCAATAAAATATTAAATAATTGCTGAAAATATGTTAATTTGTAAAAATTACTAGGTAGTTAAAAACTAAAAAAAAATGCATTCACTTAGTTTTCATAAATATGTCATCCATTAGATGTGTCATCAAGAGCTTCTTGATAAATTAATAAAGATCAAAGAAAGAGGAACCCATCATTAAGAAATGCTTGTATATTGGTTTTTTATGCTTTATAAGTAAGTAATATTTATTTCAAATCAGATTAATTTAATTATAAATTTTTTAATTTTACTCAAAGAATGTGTCACAAATCTATAATTTTATTTTTAAAGAATTTTAAACACAATAAATTTGTTTGTTTACAAATTTCTTAAAAATTAAGAAAATGGCAGCTTTTAAGAAAATTTTTAAAAATTGAGCAATTATTTGACATTCCAATTTCTATCTGAAATACACCAGAATATTTTACTTACTTGAAATAATAAATTTAATCATTTAGCTTTCAATTAAAACTAGAATGAAATCTTCAAGAATGCTTTTTCATTTTTAAAATTTAATTTTAAAACTTAGGTATCAAAAATTCAGTGGAGGTACCTAGTTAATAGTTAGCTGTACTTACTTTAATTTGTAACATATATAAATGTAGGTAGGAAAAAGTAAATGTTGATGAGATAGCAAGGGTCACAAAGCAATGCCTGGCTCCCTAACAGGTTTAAACCCCTCCCACTCTCCATTGGTGGAGTTCAGGGGGTAGTATGTGCCAATCCTGTACTGTATTACTGTACTTTATGCTAACAAAAATGTCAATAATTTTGTGTACACATCTCATATATTTTCAGAATATTTACAAGTCTGTTATTTGTCTTTTCTATCAAATAAGATTTTTAAATTATTGAAGTGTTGGCTCCAATCACAGAGGGAATGACTGCTAAAAATCTATCCTCTCCAAATTTATAAACAAATCCTACAAATGCATGCTGAGATTTCTTCTTGCCTTAAAGTCAAAAAGCTAAACCACTTGACAGTATCCCGTATACTTTTTTACTGTCTTATAATTGCTTTACTTTGCTATTTTGCCTCATAGTTGCCTTACCTTGTATTACATTGTTCATTTCTTTTTTTAATTTTACAAAGGCCTTGTAAAATTACCTTTCATCTTAGCTGTCTTTTAATAATTAGCTTTCTACTTTTTATTATTTTAAAGAAAAAATTAAAGATTAGAAACATTTCAAATTTTTAATTGATATAACATTATGATAGTTTAATGATGAAGAAAATACAATATTTAAAAAATGGGTGAACATAACTATGGAACTTGGATGCAAGTGAAAGATAATTTATACTTGACAATTTTATATATATATATATATATATATATATATACACACACACACACACCATTTTAAATCAAGGTTGATACGAATATGTGACATTCTGTACATTGATTTGAATGCATGTGTTTAAATGTTTAGGCTTAATAAAATATTTGTGTACATTTTTGTAGGTCAGAAAGGTTTAAGATGAAAGTCAGAAAAAGAAAGATACCCACAAAATGAATTTCTTTAATATTTGAATGCTTAAGGAGACTGAGGTAAACCAGAAACTTGTGTTGTATTTTGTGACCAAATACCATCCAAATTTAGTTGATTTGTTTCTCCAAGAAGAACCAGAGACACATCTGGTTAACACATGCACACAAACACAGTTTATTTTTTAAATATATATATTCAGCACACAAACACAGTTTATTTTTTATATATATATATATATATATACATTTCACCGCACAAACACACTGACATGTAGACTGTTTAGCTTTGTAAGTATATAAGAAAGACACATGCATGTAGAATACCAAAAACAATAAATATCAAGAACCATGTGTAGAACGATATAAGTACACACACACAATTATATATTGAAAACAAGCATACATTAGACTTTCTAAGATATAAAATATATATTTCCAATGACCCTTTAAGGGTCATTGGAAATAAAGTTGATAAGAATAAGTAAAACTATATAAAATATATATATGATCACAAATAATTGATAAGAAAGCAAACAGATTTTAATAACCAAGTAACAGTTAACATCTCCCTTCAATAAAACCCTCAGTAAAATATTTCTATTTCTGCATTTCTAGTAAAACCTTATATAAAGAATATATTTCTCATTTTCATTAGATGTATATTCATAAGTTTAATAAAACATTTATTTTCCCTCTCTTGACATATTGACTCAAATAGAGGGAATTACAACTACAGTATTGACTCAAATAGAGGGAATTATAACTAAAGTATAAAATACAGATGGGTAAGGCTACAGGAATACCATAAGGCCGTAACATGAGGGGAAATAGAAATATCAGGCATGGCTGATCATATATAGAGAGAAAAGGGAGATCACTGCCTCTCTGTGATGAAGATGAAATAATAGACAGAAAACATCACTAGAAAATAAAGGAATGCATATGCTAGGCTACAAAAATCTTCTAAGCTGGCCAAGCTTAGACATGGATACAATATTGGAACCATTAATAGAGAGCTAGAGAAAAACAACAATAACAAAAAATTGTAATATGAGTTCTGGTAAAAAAACAATACAGAGATATTAGGTTTATAAGTCCCAAAAATTCACTCAAGGACACATGTTCCAGTGGATAAAAGTGTTGGTTGATTAATCCAAAAATGACTTGACTCAGAGTTGTGAGTTCAATACCTGGCCACAGCAGAGAGAAAAACTTGGAGAGTTGAATTATGAAGGAGAATTTACTAAAACTGAGATATCCAAAGGCATAAAATGTGGAATTAGAACAATCTACCCCTGTGGACTAAATAAAGGGTTTTGTTCGAAATTCCAACAAATATTACCTGAAAAGGCTTCAGCATACAACATTGTAAATATAGCAATAAAGCTGAACCCTGATAAAAAAGATGAGGATGACAATTTGAACAATGTAAATAGTTACAATACCTCATCTCAGAAACATTTTGAAAATTTAGAAAACTATACTCAACGTTTGACAAAAATACTGATAAAATCTGTTCAATTAATTCTTATTAATTTCATCATTGTTTTCATACAAAAAATATACATTTGAATTATCACAGTTTGGTCATGCCAGATCATGCACTTGAAATACATGAAGGTTTTTGAATGATTTTTTTTTTACCTTATAATTCCTTTGTGGGTTATTTAAAGCCAAAACATGTATTGAATGAACCCTAACTTCATGTTACATATTTTCTATTGGATTCAAGTCCAGACTGATTGCAAGCCAAGATAAGACATTGATCCTGTTGTCTTTGAGCCAATTTTTCATCAGTACACGTTTGTGTTTAGGATCCTTATCATGTAGGAGGCATGGTGGAATAATGGATAGTGGCCTGGATTGAGGAATCGGGGAGCTAAGTTCAAATTCCAATTGAATCCATTACATTCACATAGGTGCTAATACCATTGGGAAAGGTATGAATCCTCTTCTTCTCCCCCAGCTATGGGTAAATAGCAGGACAGACCAGGTTCTATAGTCTTGGATGGTAACTGGTCTACCGCAGAAAGAAATGGCAACCTACTGCAGGAAAAAAATCTGCTTCGTCAGTCATGTATCGAAAGATACATGATCACCTAAGCATGTATCACACATGGCACATGAATGAAATCATGTTGGAAAGTGAAATATTTTCCAAAAAGGTAACTAACAAGCTCTTCCAGATTTTCCTTTTAAATATCATGGTACTCTCCTCTTTCATGCTTCCAAATGATTTTAAACAGCCCATACCATTTCTACTAAAATATCCCTAAAGCATAAGATTACCAGCACTATGTTTTATATGAGGGATTGGGTTTCTAGGGTTCATGGTTTATCTTTACCTCCAGGCTTACTATATTTGATTCTGACCAAACAATTCAATTTTAATATTCACTTCAGTTTAATCACTCCTTAAAACTGCATTTAAAAAATCACTATCTTAGTATAGAAATAAATATTATGTTTTATGAATTTTTTTAGTTTATTTCATTATATTTTTATTTTTAAATATATAATTTATTTTATCTAATTATATATTTATTTCTAAATATAACTTATTTTTAAAAATAATTTTCTTTATTTTTAAATATAAATTATTTAAATATGATTTTTTTTAAATATAACTTATTTCAATATATCTTATTTTTAAATATAACTTGTTTTTGAATATGACTTTGTACTTTTAAGTATGACTTTGTATTTTTAAATAACTTTTTATATTTTTAAAGTTTTTTTAAACCCCTCTCTTAGTTTTAAATTAACATTTCATTCTTCATATAACCCCAATTTATTGTCATAAGGTTAATATCCAGGTTTAATTTTATAAAACCTAATCCTTTTAAGACATATAAATTCCACCCTCTCCTGACCACTGTCTCGTGCCTTTTGTCTGACTGAAACATTGAAATGGATAAATTCTGTATTAGTTTTTCAACATTTTTTTTTTTTAGCTTTCACAGTTAAATTTCTATTTCTGACACAAACTCAGTCTATACCAGGGTTGACAGACAAATTATATTTTCATCTCTTGAAATAAGATTATTTCCCATATGAGTTGATTTTGGATTTTATTGTGTATGAATATATATATATATATATATATATATATATATTTATGAATTTCTGGGACAGGAGTTATTATTTACATTATTTATATGTAGACTATTGTCCACATCCTTGTTGTTGTTGTCGTTATCACAAAGTTTTGGCCATTGTGCCCCTGGCCTTCACCAAGTGTATATTGATTTGGGTAACCTACAATGAATTTCAAACTAAACCCTTTAATCTACTGGGGTAAATTGTTATTATTGTACTGCCCATGTCTAGGGATATCTCATCTAGTTCTTATTTTTAGTAATGCTCAATTATTGCTCATCCCATTTCCACTGTGTCCAAATACACTGCTTATCCCAGGGATTAAACACATAGTTATGTGACAAAATTCACAAACCACAGGACAATAGCCAAGTGGATTAAAGTGTAGATTCAATACAATATTATTAGAAGCTGCAGATTCACATTCAGAACCCCACAGTTGAAGATACAAAAGTATCTTGGAAAAGTTTTAAATATATGGTAATTTGCAACAATTTTGAATCAGCTCCCAGTACTTGGTTAAATTTTAATTGTTCTTTGTTGTTCATTAGGATCTGAAACAGTTTCCTCTACATAGACAAATTAAGAGCTTTGTTGTCAGGTACTGTTATTACGTCATTAAGGAGAACTTTGTTCTTTTATTCATAGGATATTTGATCATGGTATTTAATCATCAGTTGTAATGTAGCCTCTCCATATTGCTCATTGCAGACTATTTTTTACCTTCTTGCTATTAATTTTGGTTTTGAACTTTAGATTCATGTATATCAAATGTTTCTCTCAGCATTTGTTGTAATGATAAAATTGGGAAAAAGGAGTTAAATAATTCAAACAATTGTTGGAAAAATCTGGTATCTGTATGACTATCTGACTCTTTCTTTCTCTACTTTCATCTGCCAACATCTTTGTTTGATGATTTTAATAATTAATCCTACATCATAAAAAGGTAAGAATAAATCTGGCTAAATGTGCCAATATTAGGCATAAGGATAAAATATGAAATCTCTGTGAACAATTGCTGCCCTGGATTATTTAGAAAAAGTCCTGGAAGTGTCCCAGATAATGATTTCCTAAAAAGAGTTGGGCTAATGTAAAAGGTTTAGAAATTTTAATGTTTGAGGAATTAGAATTTTACTGCATCTGAGGAAACAATTTTTCATGAGAGGTTTGAGGCTGGAATATGTTGTGTGAGAGGAGCTACCGTAGAGGATCCTGAATGGATATTCAGTTGATCATAGTTTGTTATTTTTTTATTTTTTTTAAAATAATTACATCAATGAGCACATCAAATCTACCTCATTTATTATTACACAGATTACTCTTAGAGCCCAATATATATGCCCACTGCCCAGTATATGTGTCACTCTGACAACAACAACTGGTCACATATACCTAGTGAACACATCAGGCCAATTTCACACAGCAGAATATCTTCAGGAAATTTCCATGTCTTCAATAGAAAATTTTGGCTGTAATGTTGGTAGTGTGGTAACAGATAATGCATCTAATGTCAGCAGGATGAGAAAACTATTAAAGAAAGTGAAATGAATGTTTTGATTTATGAATGTTCAGAAACACATTTGAAATCTGCTGGCTCATGATTTAGAAGTTCCTAAATGTGGTTAAATACTGGGTTACTTTGCAGTATAAGCACCAAAATCTCCCGGCAAAAGAGAATGTACCATTCTAGTGTGAAATTACCTGATTATTTTGAAAATAACATTAAAACATTGCACTCAATTACAGTTTAGAATTTATGAACAATGTAAGTTTGCCTTCTTTCTCATCACATAGACAGAACAACTGCTATTACTGGCTTTGTTTACATACATTTGCCTCAAGTAGTCATGCGATGAGGAAGCTTCATTTGTGTTGTTTATTGCACAAAGCGCAAAGTTTAAAATGAATGCACAAAATATTAAAAGTAACCCAACAGAAAAAAATGTCATGATTCCAAATATATTAGTAAAATGAAAAATAAAATCAAAATTAACTGCCTGAAAGGATAAAAAATGAAGTTTTCCTTTTTCTTCAACAATGTTTTTTAATTCTGTCATGAAAGTTTCCTTAAAATCAAAAACAAAATATTCATTTAAAGCTTCATAAATTACATTTTAGGGTGAGATTCTGTTTCATTAGCTATAAGCAGATTTAGTTTGGACAGCATTGTCTTAAGAATATTTTTGGAAAAAGGGTTCAACCATGATATTATATATATTTAGAAAAGCTTTCAATTATTTCTATTACAATTTAATAAAAAAATGTTGCAACCTAGGAAGGGTTACTGATTGAGGAATAACCAAAATAGAGATTGGAAATGAAATGGAAATCTTTATAACAAAATAAAATACTCACCAGTGGGGTGAACCACTGCTAGTGGTGGACTACTTAGAGAGCATATTACCCCCACTTACAATAGTGTTCAATGTATTTATGAGGAAAGGGACATACTCATTAGTGCTCATAGTTATGGTATATACCCCCACCACACACACACACACACTTTTAGCTTTACTCTGCCCATAGTCAATAACTTTTACTTTTTAGGTTAATGTCGATTCTCTCTGTATCCCTTCTTTTCCTCTTACTTTGTCTTGTTTGGATTTTTGTCTCGGGAGCTTTCCAAGGAATGGGCACATCAAATGTGTCGAAAAGAACTTCCATAGGCCCAACATCCACTAGAGTATCGTTCTCTTAATCTATATGCTTACTTTTTGTGTGATTCAAATGTCTTTTATGCAACATTTTTGGTCCTTTGACTAAATATATCATCCTATTGATTCTTTTGACCATAGTTTCAACTTCCCAATATCTTTTCCCTGTCTGATACATTCCGTAAAAAACCTTTCACCCACTCCGTAAAATTTATTTTCAGTTTTTGTACCATATGTTCGACTTTCTTCTTATTTGGTATCAGCATGTCAAAGACCGATATTATTTTCCACGCAAACATAATTTCTGCCAGAGTCATAGCTGAAAGCACATTTTTATTTGGTGTAAGCTGATACACTTGTAGAAACTGTTGCAATGCTGCATCCATGGACCTACTGCTGTATTTTTTTTAGGTCCCTCTTAAAGGTATCCACAAAACACTCTACCTGGCCATTTCTTCTAGGGTGGTAAGGGGCAATTGTTATGTGGTCTACCACAAACATTTTACAAAATCCCTTGAATTCCTTTGATGTAAATTGGGTGCCATTATCTGAAACAATAGAATCTGGTACCCTGAACCTCACAAACAGTTTGTGTAGAAACACAATTACCACTTCCATGGTTGGTTTCTTACATCTCAATATATCTCGTCACTTGGAAAAACTGTCTACAACGATCAAATAATATGAACCGGGAAAGTCAATATGCAGATGTGACCATGGGCGGTCAGTTTCTGGCCAAGGGTTGACCTTTATATGTAGTGCTTTAGCTGCCAAGGCACAGCCTTTGCATGACTTTACCAAACATTCAATGTCTCTATCCATGTTACGCCAAGACACATAACTTCTCATTAAGCTTTTTATTCTGGATATATTAGGGTGTCATGTGTGGAATTCTTTCAGGATTTGTTTCTGTAGTGACAAAGGTACCACCACTCTTTCGCTGTGCTTGAGAACAGCATTGCAAATTCAATATACCTCGGATTCTGTTTTACTCCTGTCTTTTAGTTTTTTCTTCATTTCCACAATAAAATTGTCATCTAACACTTTTTTTATTTCTTCCAAAGTCACAAGTAGTTCCCACACAGTATTGCATAGGACATTTTTTATCTCTACTTCTGCTTGCTATGATTATTTCTTTGTTTAGATCATAAGGCATCAAAAACAAGTCCGATGTTAGCATTCCTTTAATTTTTCAAATGCTTCCTGGCACTCCATCATCGAAACCCATTTAGAGTCTTTTTTTAATAGTTCATTTAACGAAGCTTGCAAACAATGCAGGTTTGGCACAAATACATTGTAATAATTTGCCAAACCTGGGAAACTTTGTCGGGAGCTGACATTTTCAGAGAAGGCATGTCTTTCATAGCACTGGCTTGTGCTGAATCTGGTCTCCTGCTATTTTTGTTGATTATTTATCTCAAATATTTAATTTTATTCATAAAAAATTTGAATTTTTTTTGTTTTTCAGCTTGAATCCATAGTCCTGAATTCTTCTGAAGACCTCAAAAACATTTTTCTTATGTTCTTCTGGAGTTCCACTTTTCAGCAAAATACTGTCTAGATAAGAAACTGCAAAGTCCACTAAGCACTGTATCCATTACTTGCTGAAAAATAGCTGAAGCGACCTTTATTCTGAAAGCCAAACAATTGAATTTATATATTCCTCGATGTGTGTTTGTCGTAAGTAATTTGGAACATTCGTTGTTCACTTCAATCTGCAGATACACATCGCTTAGGTTGATTTTCGAAAATATCCGACCCCTGCTAAGCTGCGCAAAAAACTCTTCCAGCCCCGAAAGTGGGTAAAGATAACTTTTGAGGGCATCATTTAAGCTTGTGGAGAAATTCACACAGACATATATCTCTTTAGATGTTTACTTTATATATACCACTAATGAAGCCCAATCGCTATAGTCAACTTTAGATAAAACACCCATTTTGTCGAGTCTATCAAGCTCATCATTGATCTGTTTTAATGATACAAAGGGTACATTCCTTTTCTTTTTGAAAACCAGTTGTACATTTTCCTTTAGCTCAAATTTAGCTTTCATTTTATTGCACCTGCCTAACCCACCAGAAAATACTTCTGGGAATTTAATTTTCAATTCTTTCCTTAAACTTTCTACTTCTTAAGTAAAACCTTTAACTTCTTGACAAAACAAACTGATCAGACTGTTCCATAACTTAAACTGCTCCATCCAGTCCATTCCAAAAAGGTTATTTGTATTTTTCATTATAGTCTTAATTTCAACGTTTTCCCATTCGACGTCACATTTGTTATAAATTCCCTTTTAAATTTTATTTTCTGTCCTGTAACACTACAAGCAATTTTCTTGATAACCATTAACAGTGATTTTCCTATTTTTTTTCCATGTATATATATATTTATGCTTAAGTCAGATCTGCTATCCAATTGTAATAGTTTGTTAAGGATTTTTACCTGCACAAATTTCCTTATATTCCAACAGGCAGATTCACATTAGTAACTTTAACATAATTATTTACTAGTTTTTTTTTTTACTTTTGCCTTACAGTGAGTTTTCTTATGTCCTCTTTTTTTGCAACAAAAACATTCTTTATTTTTGTATGGACATTCATTATAAAAATCTAGTTCTCCACATGCATAACAGGTTAAGAGTAATGTTTTTTTTACTTTTTCACTTTATTTTCTTGACACACTTTTTTAATGTGCTACATACCACTTACTTTGATATCCTTGGCATCTTGTCAAACATTTATAAACTTTTGACAATCTTTTGCTAGGTATTGAAAAGTCAGATTGGGTTCGTTTTCAAGTTTATTAAAACCCTTCTGATTTCAGCGTCATTTGTCAACACCAACCCTTGAACAAATATCAGGCATTTAAAATTGTCAGGGCTTAATTCTGCCAGTTTGAACAGAAGGCACCTTCCTCATCTGATTTGCGACATTCGATCTAGGAACCCGATGCAAAGGAAATATTGATGAATCTCAATGCTAGGCATACCCAGACTGCCTTCAGATGGATGAAAGCAACAGATCTCCGAGGTACCATAGCGCCTTACTAATGACATTAGTGTGACATACGGAAGTGGAAGTACAGAGAGTCAGTAAAGAGAATCAGGTAGATGTGCGAAACACATACTTCCACCCTCCCCTTCAAGGAAAGATTCCTCCGCGACCACAGATTAACTGCGATTTCAGCCTTCCCTTGCACCTCCAACTAATTCATATCCAATTGGATATCAAGACCGAACCAGACACCGAGTATCTTGACCAGCCCATACATCCAGAGGAAAGGTCTGGGAAGAGAAACTCCCTTTCACACACCCAACCGCAAGCCAACAGACTTATCGCAGTTGATCTAGGCTCCTGTCACCATCTCATAACCACTGATCTCTTTGCTGACTTCGTCAATCTCGGCTCTGCTTGACACAAGAACTGAAATGTCATCAGCATAGGCAGAATACCTAGCCGGATTCATCTTTAACTTGTGAAGAAAAGGTTCCAACGCAAGAATGTAAACCAAAGGTGAAAACGGACAACCTTGGTGAATGGAGCATTACAATATGAAAGGCTCCGATCGTACCCCATTCACCTCCACCAGCACACTGGGAGTCGCATACAGAAGTCGGATCCAGGTGCAAAAGTACGGCCCAAAACCGGCTGCCAAAAGGACAGCCTCCAGCCTCGATGGTCAACCCTATCGAAGGCCTTGGCCTGATCTAAATTGATCAGTGCTGCTTCACTGTCGACTTTCTCGATGATCAAGTGTACCATATGAAGGTTGTCCTGAATAGGACTACCCTTCATAGCACAAGTCTGTTCGGAGCCAATCAGACTAGACAGGAGAGCCTGCAAACGGTTGCCTAAGACCTTTGCCAAAATCTTTAACTCTGTATTTAACATAGTTAAAGGGTGAAAATTACCTAACCCATCCTCACCATTCTTGTCTTTGCATAGCAACTTGATAACACCCCTGGTGAAGCGCTGAGGTATAGACCCCTGCTTCATCCAGTTGTTGAAAATCAGTTCCAGCAAAGGAACAAAAACAGACAACTGCCTCAAGTAAACTTCAACCATATAATCCCGGAGGTTTATCCCGGCCAACCTGTTTCAGCGCTTCCCAGATTTCCAACTCTGTGGTTAGACCCTCGCACCCAGCCACTTCAGCTACCTCAAGACAGGGGAAGTCGGCTAAATAGGCATTGAACTGAGCAGGGCTCAGACTGGGCTCCCTGGTGAAAAGTTCCTGAAAGTAATCACGAAAAGACTCAGATATGCTCACGTTTGAAGTCATGGTCCACTTATCCGGCAATGTGACGCATGCGATATGTCACCGAGATGCATCCCGAGACTCCTCTACATGCAACTCAGCAGCCATATTTGTCACCTCAGAGGACATTCTTTTTAACCTCGCCCTAACTACCAGAGCTTGATCCTTTTTGATAAGCAAGAAGGACAACTCTGCGTTAGCAGGGATTTCACTGCCAATCTACTTTTTGCTCACATGCCGTTTGCGCTGCTAATGTATTTAGATTGAGTCGACAACTAAAATCAGCAGCAAACGTTCTAATTTTGAATTTTAAGTTATCCCACCAGGCATTCCCAACAATTACCCCCATCAATTCCCTTTGTATCATTAGTAGCAGCTGGTCCCGGAAATCCTGCTCACCAAACAGTGAGCAGTTTAATTTCCAGTAGCCAGCCAACCTAACCTTATGCTTATCTAAGTTATCTACACAGACCTGGACAAGCCTATGATCCAAATAAACTATATAATGAAAACTTGGACACACTAAGAGCCCTACATCGACTCTCCTAACTAAGACTCGGTCGAGGTAGCTAGAAACAGCCCCAGCATCCAAGCTACCACTATTTGTCCAAGTCCAAACTACCTCTCGAGGGTGCTCATTCTGGTACTTATTGACAAGATCAAACCTGTCAATAAAGTCCTGAAATGGTTTCACATCTCGGTTGTAAGTACCCAAATTTGGCTCTATACGATCTATGTCAGGGTCAAGGATGACATTCCAATCCCCTGCTAAAACTACCCAACGAGATGTCATCAAAAACAGCTCGATCTGCCGAAACAAAGCAAGCCACTCAGAATGGACATTGGGCGCATAAACCCCAATGAGACAAAGAGCCTTTTCCTTTATGGTAACATCCAGAATGCAGAGCCTGCCCGCCGGATCTGCAGACAAGAGTATATGCAGCCTTCAAAGACTTGCTCACCAGCCAAGAGACACCCCTCGCACGACCATCAAAACATGCTAAATAGAGAGAGAACCCTCTAAACAGAATGTCCTCATAGTTATGAGTAGAAAAACAAACATTAACTCCAAGACACTGAAGGTCACAAGAGAGCCTCGCTCTGTGAGACTCCGACCTCAGACATTCAGACTAGCTAACCAGAGAGCCATAATGAAAACCAATTAGGGTTGCTCTCCTGCATTAAACATGGATGGGGAAAGGAGACTGACGGCCTCTCCCATCGAACCTGTTCCCATCTCAGTTTTGATGGTGCCGTCAGGAGACAGGCCACCAATGTCCAGAAGGAAAGTTAGCTTAAACGCTCTATAAAGGGAGGGGTGAACAAAAAGCGAGAACCTCCCTGAACAAAATTGTTGCAATTTTTTCACCATATCATTATCAAAACAGGCCATGGGCAGAAACATCCCGAAGACTTCATTAGCCTCTGCTACCATGGCCCAAATTTGTTGACCAGCTTCACCCCGTCTAATGACAGTTAAGACCCTTGTTGCGTTGGGAAAATTTCTTGGGTCTTTGATGTTTAGGCTGTTAATTTTCCAGAAATTAACCAGGGATTTAATGTTCCACATTTTTTGGGAAAATTGAAGTGCCTTTTCCTCCAGTTCCTTGGATACTTGGCACATGTCTTCCCCAGTGTGAAAGATGGGTTTAGGTTTTTTATGAGATGAAGGATCTATGTTTTCTGGTGATGGGCTTCTTTGCCTTTTAGCATTGTCAGTCTTTTTCGGTGTAGCTGCAGGAGTTTTGACAGGGAATGGTTTGCAGCTAATAACAATAGTTGAAGGGTGGTCTTTTGCAGGTGAAACTGTAATGAGGGCCTTTTTTAATGTTGTCATTTTTGTGGGAGAGGAAGATGACGATCTTAGGACTGGAGGAGGGGTCATGATGTGTTGTTTAACTTATGGGGGAGACGGTGCCGAGGAGTTAGAGCCAGATTTTTTCCTTGATTATTCCATTTGAGAGATTCTTTAAGTTGGTGCAATTATTTTGCTTTCTCGAACAACAGCTCGTACTTTTGCTTTTGTAGTTTCTTTCCGAACACCTGGTCAGGGAGAAACTCTTAGAACTGGAAAAGGGGTGGGATTGTTTGTATCGTTTCCTGTTAAGGCTTCATTGGGATGAGGACCCGCTGCTCGGAGTTTCCCTCTAGCCTTACCAACAACCTGCCATTCCCTCTTTTCCTCCTCCACAACCGCACTAGCACGGGCAAAGGCTTTTCAGGGAATGGGGGCCATGAGATGGACCCAACCGGGGGGTTTACCACACCGGTCCTGGCTGTTGGCATGCCTATTACAGGCAAAATGGAAACAACAGACTCAGCCCGAGGGGGATTTGGGTCGGCAGGGGCCAGAACTCCAAAGAAGAGGACAGGTGACCAGTCTGCCCACACTTCCAGCAAGCCAGTCTTCAACCTGTTACTATGATCGGCATCTTCTGGCCCTCTACATCCAGGTATTAGTGATGGAGACGAAGGCCTTTCAATCCACCATTAATTCAAAACTCCATCCCCCAGTCAGATTGTCAGAGGAAGCACTGAGTATCTGGCCAAATTGGCACAGATAGACAGCCAAGTGTTCTCCAACAATCTGAGGATGGTCCTCATATACGGAGTGAGGGTTCGGGGATCTATAAAAATATGTGAAGTGTTTCAAAATGAATTATTTTAAACATATGTGTAAATCCAAAAAGAAAAACATAGATACAGTCCAACAAAATGAAGAGGAAATAAGTATGGATGTCTTTTCATTGGAAAAAAAAAAATTAAAAAAGGTTATTAAAAATTTGAATCAATAATGTTTTATTGGCCATGTAACAAGACACAGGAAATGACAAGAAGAAATTAGGAAAACCAAGATTTAAAAAAGCCTTGTTCAATTGAATCAGCTTGACGAATCTATGATAAAAACATTAGGTTAATTTGAAGCCTACATGGAACTGAAAAATAAGTTTGGCATATTACCAATATTCGTGGCAAACTGTGAAAAGAATCATGGATTAATAGGATATGATGTATTGAACATAAATTTGAAAAAATTGGTAACCAAGTTAAGGCAGAAGAAAATGGAGGGTTAAAAAACTAAAGGAAAATGTCTCCCCCTCATATTTTGAAGCATAAAAAGTGCCAATTCATCTACTAGTAGGAGAAAATTTTTTGTTTACTCTGTTTTACTACTAGAAAAATTCTGTTTACTCTGACATTCAGTGTATGTTCTATGTATGTAAGTGGCAGTGGGTACAAATAGTACCTTTTACTGCAAGGCATTTAAACACCAGGTTGGAATCTGGCGCGGGATAGCCTTTCTTAGATGAGGGTGAATGGAGTCTCTCTGAGCCTTGGTTGGCAATCCATTCAGTGATAGTGTCACGATAAAAACACCCTTGATAGCCCTAGCGAAGCATCAAGAATCCAGCTATTGACAAGATTATGAACTACACCAATCAAAGTATTAAAGATAACGACGTAAATGGGACTGGAACTTCTTGTGAAGTCCCCACGTCCGGCAGGTGTCCCATTGTTCAGCAGGGTGGGCCCGGTCATCATCATGCAACTGCTCGAAACTCTGAGGGAACAGCTCTGAACCCTGCGGGGTGGACTGCCCCCGACGATAAAGGAATGAGATCAAAATTTGTATCATGTAGAAACCATGCTTTTATCAGCATGTTCAACACTAGGACACTGAATCCACCGTCCCATCTTAACGAACTTGTGAAAAATACAGAGGATCAGAATATCGATATCATTGCCATTCAAGAACATCGTTTCTTGACACTGATATTGAGTACCACAGGATCGAAGACTATCATCTTGTTACAGCCTCATGTGTGAAGAACTCCGCCAACTCATCTATAGGGGGGTGTAGGCATTCTGCTTTCGCCAAAAGCGATGGAGAATATATCGAGTGTAGTGAAGATATCATCAAGAGTCGTTATTGCCGATTTCAAAGGTAATCCTAGAACAACAGTCATATCTTGCTATAGTCCCCACAACGATAGTGACGATGAAGAAATAAACCAGTTTTACAATATTCTACGTTCTTCTCTAGAGAATGTTCCAGCTCACAACTTTCTCTTAGTACTTGGGGACTACAACGCTAAGCTTGGAACAGATGATGCCAAATTCACTTTCCATACAGAAACCAACCGTAATGGCGAGTATCTGGTTGACTTAATGGAAGAATTTAATCTGTATCCAGCTAACACTAAATTTATGAAGTGCAACAATCAACTATGGACCTTTGAGTATCCAAATGGCAGCAGAGAAGAATGGTAAGAAGTGGCAGAATAGCATTAAGGACTGCCGAGCATACTCATCTTTCTCTTCCGTGGGATCTGACCATCGAATCGTCTCTGCCACAGTTAAACTGAGTTTTAGAGTTTCGAAGAGACCAACTGCGGATCTCATGAAAACTATTGACTGGAAAGCGGTCTACCGTGACAAGAATCTATCATCTCAGTATGCAGTGAATGTGTTTAACAGATTCCAAGAACTCTTTCACTACGACCTAGAGAACTCTCAGTTAGATTCAAGGAACATAGACCTGATCTATGGAAACTTGATTAAAGCCAACGAGGAGGTGGCTCTATCTACACTCCCCAAAAAACCAAAATCACAAAGAAGTCCAGTTAGTTCAGGCATCAAAATCTCAGAAGCTCGAGAAAATCTCAAGAAAACCTCATCGATGTACCACTGCCACCCTTCTCAGAGCAATATGAAGAAGTTAACAGCTGCAAAAAAAATCCTTCGACCATGCTTATCTTGAAGCTGAAGAAGCTTATATAAATGGGAAAATAACTGATATTTCCCATCTTCATATCAACCAACAACACTCTGCAGCTTGGAAAACTATAAATGAACTAGTGGGAAAGGGATCAAAACCTCCACCAACAATTAAAGGCGGTAGCCGTGAGCAACGGCTTGGTAATTGGCTTTCTCATTTCAAAGACCTCCTTGGTAATCCCGCAAGTCTTTCTGATCACGTGTCCCTCCCAAAAGTCCAAATTAGTAGTGCTTTGAACATATCAACAGGAGAGTTCACCATTGCAGAGTTGAAATGTGTTCTAATGAAGACAATGAACAAAGCTCTTGGTCCTGACAAGATTCCGGTCATCTTGTGGAAGGACCCTATTTTTCACCAATTACTTCTTGATCTGTGTAATTATGCAAAGGCCAGCCACGTTTCACCAACCATCTGGCTACGATCGCAAATCATCCCTGTCCCCAAAAAGGGCGATTTGACATTACCAACCAATTATCGCGGTATTTCGTTGCTTCCTATAGCTGCGAAAATCTATAACAAGCTTCTTCTAAATCGAATTCGCGCAAGAAAAGGAAATTACAAGATGTAAGCTTGGTATTATCAGAAAAAGAAATTCAGAAAGGTAAAAATAGAAAGTACGTAGATGTATGTATAAATAATCATACAATTACTTTCCTATTGGATTCTGGTTCAGACATAAGCATCATTGATGATGAACAAACATGGAAAAATATTGGAAGACCTAAATTATCTGAAACCAAAAAAAACGCTAGAGGGGTTTCAGGAAAGAAATTAAACTTTAAGGGAGAATTAAAGTGCGATATTTCATTATGTGGCAAGACTGCAAAAACGAAAGTGTATGTAATCCAAGGGATTAATTCATGTCTTTTTGGAATAGACTGGATAGTACTTTTTGATTTGTTTGAACTGCCGATTAACTCATTTTGCAACATAATAAACAGTGCAGAAAAACAAAAAAGTATTAAAAATGAAAAATTCATGAATGAATTAAAAGGAGAATATCCCAGAGTTTTTTCTGAGGGATTGGGTTTATGTACTAAGACGGAAGTCAAATTTGAACTCAAGGAAAAGGTGAAACCAATTTTTAAACCTAAGAGAAACGTTCCTTTTTCCTCCTTAGACACAATTAATAAGGAATTGGAAAGGCTTGAAAAAATGGGAGGATATCTAAGGTTGACCATTCGGATTGGGCCTCGCCCACAGTTTATGTTAAGAAGAAAACGGAAAAATAAGAGTGTGCGCAGATTTTTCAACAGGGTTAAATGATTGCCTTAAAAATCACAGTTATCCACTACCTTCACCAGAAGATATTTTTTCAAAATTGAATGGGGGAAGATTTTTTTCAAAAAATCGACCTGTCTGACGATACTTGCAGATTAAAGTGAGTGACGAATGCTCAAAATATTTGTGTATAAATACACATAAAGGTATTTATAAGCTAAATAGGCTTCCTTTCGGCTTAAAGGTCGCCCCAGCTTTGTTTCAACAGGTGATGGACACTATGCTGGCAGGCTTTGAGTTTGGTACTGCCTATTTAGATGACATTCTAGTCAAAAGTAAGAATGTTCAAGAACATAAAATGCACATCAGAGCGATATTCAAAAGACAAGAAGATTTTGGCTTTAAATTAAGCCACGAGAAGTGTAAATTCTTCATGGAAAGAATTACATACCTTGGACAGGTAATAGACAGTGAAGGCAGGAAACCGGACCCACAGAGAGTCGATGCAATTAAGAACATGCCTGCACGCGACACAGTTCTTAAAACTACAATCGTTTCTGGGTTGGCACAATATTATGCAATCTACATACCTAAAATGTATGATTTAAGAGCCCCTTAACGAATTGTTGAAAAAAGACAAGAAATGGTTTTGGTCAAAAGATTGCGTAGACGGCTTTTCAGAAAATAAAAATGCCTACTCTCAGAGCTTCGCTTTAATACATTATGATCCCGAAAAAGAGATCATTCTGGCAACTGACGCAAGTTTGTATGGAGTGGGTGCTGCACTGCTACACAAATATGAAGATGGCACTACTAAACCGATCGCACACGCTGCTTGAGGACTCTTCTTCCGGCTGAAAAAATTATAGCCAGATCAAGAAAGAGGCTTTTGTCGATTGTGTTCGGAGTTAAAAATACCATCGCTTTTACATGGTAGATCATTTGTACTTCAAACGGACCATAAACCGTTACTTACAATATTTGGAGGTAAGGCATTCCTACACATACAGCTAATTGCTTACGGCGATGGGGTGTAACCCTGCTTAATTACCATTTTAGGGTGGAATACGTCAAATCTAAAGAACATGGGCATGCAGATGGATTGTCAAGTCTGATTCCAAAAAATGAAGAAATTTTAGAAGAGACGGTTATAGCAGCATTAACTGAGGAAAAAGAAATATCAGGTCTCTTGTTGAATACAATCAAGGAATTGCCGGTAACGTTGGACCAAATAAAAAAAAGAAGCAGAAAAAAGATCACTATATTGTGAAATTAAAGGAACCAGACGAGAGGGAACAAAAAAAAAAAAAGGGAACTCAGATTTCATCTTTTTTCAATTTATGACAACACGTTGATGTACGCAGATAGAATTGTTATACCTCAATCTCTACGCACAGATATGCTGAAAGAATTTCATACCGGTCATCCTGGAATGTCTCGGATGAAATCACTCGTGTGGTTACGTATACTGGCCAGGAATGGACAAGGATATTGAAGGTTTTGTAAGACTATGTAGAGGTTGTCAATTGGCTGCAAGGGCACCTCCGGTCAAAATGAATCCTTGGCCGAAAACGGATTTGCCGTCGTTTCGGGGTTCCCAGGACATTGGTGAGTGACAATGGTACAGTGTTCACAAGTACGGAGTTTAAGGATTTCTGTACTGCCTTAGACATTGAACACATAACTACACCAGTGTGTCATCCCAGGTCGAACGGTCAAGCCGAGAAATTTGTTGACACCTGTAAACGTGCTTTACGTAAAAATAAAGGTATGGACACAGAAGAAAGAACTATTCAGAAGTTCTTAGCAATCTATAGGGTAACTCCTAATGAGAACAACGATGTGAAAATGTCACTGGCAGAAATTATGTTCGCAAGGAAAATTAGATCAATTTTCGATAGATTGTTACCCTATCAAAACAAAAAAGTTGCTAAGAAAGAGGAAAAAGTCAACATAAAAAATACACTTCAGGAGACAAAGTTTTTTTAAAAATTTGAAAAGTGGAAAAAGGTATTGGACGGATGGCATAATCCAGAAAAGGATTGGTAAAGTGGTCTACACGATTAAAAGTAAAAAAAATATTCGCAAAGACACATCAATCCGATTAGACCACGATATGGTGAAGAAAGTGAAAAAGCGAAGAAGAAATTCGATGGAAGTGTTATGCGATGCTTTTTAACATGACACTACCCAATAGTGTATTTGAACCTGTATCTCATGGACCAGCCTTTACGGGCTGAAAAGTGGAAATTATCTTCGCCAAAAAAGGATCTAATTGTGACGACTAAAAAGAAGGAGCACACGGAAAGAAAAACCAGTGGAGCGTTTTTAGTCCGGATCCAAAAGAAGATTTACATTAGAAGCAGAAATTTTCAAAAGGGAGAATTTCAGCTTCGGGAAGGTGTTGTGATGAGATAACCCAACTTCCCCATTCATGATAATGGACCGGACTGGTTGCGATTTAATACGACCACAGCGGACAGTGAAAAAGGTCTTCGTTTGTTAACACCTATTGAGGTTAGCTTACTCCTGACTCTCTCTGTATTTTGACATACCTACATCCAATTATAAAATTATTATTGAAAAACCAACACTCGGGTTTACTTTGTTTATTATATCTTGCACGAGATATAACACTCGTCAATTCAAAATCCAACTTTTCCGCATACTTATTGAGCCAATCTTACTCTATGGCTGTGAAATTTGAGGCAAATAAAACCTATAACAGTAACCAGCGAGTAAATTCAAGCTCCCCAGCTGGTATTTCAACCTTGAGTCGTTCCTTCTTGAGTTCTGTCCCAAAATCACACTAACTGCCCGTTCTAAATTGTCAACCGTGAACGTCCCTCAAGAACTCCCGACTCGGAAAAAAAGTAGTTGCTTTTATAGTTGTTCATATACCAATAATCCCTTGCGTCTTCATGTGATCCCATAATTCATTGCGTCCATGTCCCATAATGCATTGCATCGTTATTGCATAAAAAATGCAATGCCAGTCCCCCTCATTCTTTTTACGTTATCTGGCCGAGGATGGATTACGGCAGAGCGGTAAGTGCTTTTTTTCTCCCTCATTTCAACTGCAGTAGCTTTACATGCTAAGCAAATACGGGCTCTTTTTTGGGGGGACAAGGCAAGTCGCGACCAGTTGTGCTCGTCCCAGGTTCTGTCTCATGTCCGCCACACTCTCTCAGCGTCGTTTAGATGGATGTTATACACGTCTTTTAAGAAGAGTGCTTAATCACTCATGGCAAAACCACCCAACTCTAGAAATGATATATGGTGACTTGCCAAGAGTATCAACTTTAGTTTGTAAGAGACGTGTCCAGTTCGCCGGGCATTGTGCATGTGCCACAGATGAACTTGTGTCATCATTTGTACTCTGGAGGCACCCATCATCTGTCAATCGATCACGCAAGTTAACCTTTCCAGATAGGATAAAACGTGACACATTGATCCCTAAGGAAGATCTTTTAGGTGCTATGACAGATAGGGAATACTGGAGAGGTGTAGTGAGTTCAGTCTCGGCTGAGGCCGCAAGATGATGATGATGTAAATTTCTACAGATGATATATAGAGCAATACTCCAAATTGACAGAACCTTTTGATGCTTTAAGAAAAAAAAAAATAAGAAGTGATATTTGAAAATTTAAAATCTGTTCTGGCAAAGAAATCAGTAGTAAAAATATTAGACACTAGAAAGGAATTAGTATTAACAAGTGATGAAAGGAACACTCAATTTTGGTAATATTAGCTCAGGATGGCTATCCTATTATGTATCTTTCAAGAAAATTGTCAAAAGCCAAATTGAACTACTCAAATATTGAGAAATAAGCGTTGGCCATAATATGGATGAGAAATAGAGCTTGTCAGTTTTCTGATTGGAAAGAAATTTGTACTTAAGTCAGAACATAGAGCTTTAGAATTCATATTTAATCCTAGGAAGGAACTTCTTACGATAACATCTTCCAGAATTCTAAGATGGGCCTTAATGTTAATGGTGGTTGAATTTGATATTGAGTACATGAAAGGCAATGCCATTCCACATGTAGATGCTCTGTCGAAATTGTGGTTTATTACTTCTAAAAGTGAGAAAGAGAAGGAAAATCCAAAGATACTTTCTTACACTGGGTTGAAACTGATATTTTGTCAATAGACAAAATCTGAGGATAGGAAGTGAGATCCCATATTGAATAGTATATTATTCAGGATAAAAAATAATAAGTGGAATAATTGCTCATGGGCAGAAAGACATTTTAAAAAGGCTAAACACAAGTTAACTGTAGAAAATGGTGTAATTTGTAATGACAACATAGTGGTTCCGCCAACAAATTGACTTGAGCAAAATTATAAAAAGTATACAGATGATGTTCCTTTCAGAATAATATCTACACAAAGGAAATTAAGGCTAGAGGCATGGTGGTCAGGCTACTCTACAGATGTAGAAGAATACATAAAAAGATGTAAAATGTGAAATAACAGAAGAAATTTAGACAGACAAAAACACATAGATGGCCTAAAAAATCCCAACCTTGGGACAGAGTACATGCCCATGTTAATGGAATGGGATATTCAGGCTGGCCAGAAGTAATAAAAAAGAAGTTCAACTGTGAAACTTGTGTTAAGGATCATATTTTCAAGAAACACTAGTATCTGACAACACCCCAGAGTTCTGTGACAAAGAACTATGCCAATGGTTGAACAAAATTGAATGTAAACCATATAACCCCCCACGCCCCATCTGCACTCAAATGGATTAGTAGAAAGGATGGTTCAAACTATAAAAATGGATTGAAAATATGTGTACAATGGAAAGAAAAGATATTTCTAAGTTATAGGACAATACCACATGCTGGAAGATCAAAAATGCTGTCACACGTAGACAAATCAGAGGCTCATAGACTATGTCCTCTGCTACCAATGAAAAATTATAGTATAAAAAGAATAGTGAATCTAATCTACAACAGGCAAGATTCATAATGCAAAGTGGACAGTATATTATGATAATAGAAAAAATAAAACTGGGATATTAGCACATGCAGACCAAGTTAGATTGTAACACAATAGCAATGAAGAAATATATAGTAGCCTGAAAGTAAAGAAGGCAAAAGTGTCATGTCAAGGCAAGATAAACTACACAGTGAAATCGAGAGTAAGACACTGAAGATGAACAAGGACAATTATTGCTATCAAAAATAGCAAGGAGACAAAAGCTCTGAGGAAGAAGTACCAGGGAAAATAAATAAGGGGATAAAACCTCTTCAGTACAAGGAGATGAGGTGACTCATTTACATATGAAGTCGCAAAGACTATAAGTAGCTACAGCTATTACCCATGAGGCAGTTGAGTGCATATTATTTCCTATGAGTCAGCAACACTACACTTGTCATGCGCCAGGACACTCACTGGAAAACCATGTCTGTTTTGAAACAACTGGCGAATTTTCTTCCAAATTTGTGAAAATAGCAGTGACAAAGTAGATTCACTAGTGAGAAATAAGATGGCCAACCTTGCACTGAAGCAATTTGCAAAGGAACAGCTTTTACTTACAACCCTGAGCTAAAGCTCTGGATAAAATCCAGCATTGCTGAAGCAGTGGATATTTGGGAAGAATTGTTCAAGAAGTTTGAAAAAGCACCTGAACAAAAGAAAAACTGATAGAAATGGTGAAAAAAAGGTACAATCAAGTGATCACCAAAGCCCACCTTCTTGCCAAAATGGTTCATCCTTATCTTCAAGGAAAATCATTAAGCAAGGAGGAAGTTAATATTGCAATGGAATATGCCAGTGATAAATATCCTATACTTGTTCCTATTATTATGAAGTTGCAAGTGAGGTTTTCTCCCTTCCAAGCATTTAAATTTGTAGACTTCATAAGCAAGATGGTCTCTGATATTGAAGGGTGGGATTCACATGCAAATGTATTGAGCAGTGATATGGTTTCTGCAGTTAAGCAACTCCTGTCAGCAGTGGCCTCATCTTCTGGTGAGTAACAAGTTTTCTCATCCTATGAACTGGTGCATTCCAGACTGAGAAACTGTCTTGGTACAGATAAAGCAGCAAAACTAGTCTTTCTGTTTAAATCCATGAATGCAAAAACTGCCCATGTTGAATTTTAAAATTTGTTAATGGTTAAAATTTTATTTTATAATAAAACAAAAAAAATTACACAGTTGATTAATAAATATTTAATTCAATATGTTTAACATTTTTCCTCCTTCATGAAATTACATGAATGCAAAAAAAAAAAATGTGTTTTATTTCTAAATATTTTACTTTAAATAAAAAAATTTCTAAAATTGATTTAAAAAGATGATTTAAAAAGAAAAATCATATGATTTAAATCAAATATGAATGTAAATATCAATTTACATTCATATTTATTTCTTATTACTTCAAACATTATATTTAGTGGATACATGTGTCTGGGTAGACATCAATGTTTTTTAAAATGTAAATCTATGTCCACCAGCCTATGCCTTCAAGTCTTAATAAAGAAAATGTGCCTTCTGGCAGCGTTCGAACCTGCATCCACCTTGTAGAGGAAATCACCATTAAGTATTGCATGCCTTTAGACTGCTCAGCCAAAGAACCCTAATTAAGAAATCCACACCATTTGTTTGGATATCTCAATGCCCATCTCTGTTAACTTTTAAGGCAGATTATAAATAAATAAATTCCTTAGATATTACTTTGTTTACATTTTGGATACAAAAATAAAAGTTAGCAGATATAGGATTTGAGAGATCTGAACAAGAGCTGTGCATTTCTTAAATAGGGTAACTGAATTTCATTTGAAAGTCTTCTGTGACTGAGTGATCTAAAAGCACACCAATCTTAAAAGTGGATTAATATAGCATCATCGGTATATTGGAAATATGCTGATTGTTTAAATAAAATAATTTGGAAAAGATCAGATTCAAGAAACACTCAGAAAAAAAACAAGCAAACACTCCATTAAGAGGCAAGTCCATCGGTAATCCAAATTTTTGTTTATAAAAATTGTTAAATGTGAAGTAGAATTGGTTTGTGATGAGTCAGCAAATTTTTATGATTTTAGCTATTGATTAGAGAGAGTTTTATTTTTGATTATGTTAGATGCTTTTTTTTTAAAAAATTAAGCATTAATTTTTATAAAAAAATTCAGATTACCAATGGATTTGACTCTTAGTCGAGTCTTTGCTTGTCTTTTCTTAAAGTTTCTTGAATTTGGTCTTTTCCAAGCTATTTTACCTAAACAATCAACATATTTTCGATTTATTGATGATGCTCTATTAATATATTCCTGCAAAAAACATTACATAACCATGTAGATTTACTTATGAAACAAAAACAAACAATACATTAACTTTCCTAGATATAATGTTAGATGTACTGATAATGGCCTAAAACTAAATGTCTATTGAAAATCAACTAATAAAAATGACCCCATAAATTTCTATTCTCACCATAAAAACAAAATAAAATTCAGAATAATTATCAGATTTTACTGAAGACCACTCAGAATTCATAGTTCTCAATATTTATATGAAGCAGAGAAATATATTGAAAATAGTTTAAGCTCCTCCAATACCCTAGTTATTTCATATTCAATGCAAAACTGAAGGCTCATCAAATATTTAAAAATAAAAGAATGAACCATTCCAGTAAATACAATAAATCAAGATATATTACTCTACTTATCAGCTCTGTCACAACTAGAAGAGAAAGAATTTATCTTGGCTACCATAAAACTACTTCCATAACAATAAGAGACTTAATACAAAACAAAATAAGCTAAAACCTCTCCTTGCTACACATGTCCTTCCATCAACACAAACATTACTTTAGTCCAATGAAGTCTTTCTAGAGGTCAAAATTTTTTACACAGAATTTTTCTACTTTGTCATTCATTTACCTAACTCATCATTATGAGTTTATTTAAATTTTCTTGTTTTATAGTTCATAGCGAATACTTTTATAATCATGTAAATATAAAATTATTTTGTAAATAAACAAACAAATAAATAATGTTTGTTGTCATTTCTAGAAAATAAACATCTAGTTTCATATGTTTGGGTTTATTAAAATTCTATAAATAGCTTTTTAAAACAATAAAAATTACCAAAAGTGTATACAATAATAGCAGTTTCAAGAGGGAACCATCATTTTGACAGCCCATTTTTTCTGGGTATGATTGTTAAATTTTACCAATTTTTTTAATTCATAAAAAATTTATCTTGGATTGTCTCAATATTTTTATAATTTCATTCTGCCAAATTGTGGATAAACTGTCTGAAGTTCATTTTGTTCTGCTATTTTTATTCAAGTACTTTTCAGTCTCAGTCATTATCAAAGACTATGTCCTGTCAGTGTAGTAGGCAAGTTTCTGTTGGCTACATTCTGGTATTTTTAGAGAGGTGAAGTTTGAAACAGTTCAAAGTCATGTGTAAAGGTTAAAGCGAGTGAGACCACACCAAAAATACTTGCTGCCTAACCCTTTTAAAATTAAAAATAGAAGCATAAGAAAAATGTTAAAAATCAGAATTTTTGGACTCAATGTGTCTTTTCTCAATGAAAAATAAAATAACACAAGGACACGTGTCGCAGTGGATAAAGGCGTTGGTTAGATCCTGTGACAGGACCCAAAGAGTGTGAGTTCAATACCCGGTTAAGGCAGTGGAGAACTTGGAAAGGGAAATTAACAGGAGATAACTGATCCATTAAACATGGCACATGGAACTAGAACAATCTACCCCAGCAAGCAAAATAAAGGGTTCAGTTCAACATTCCAACCAACTGAAGAAGGTCAGAGCGTACAATGGCCGAAATCTTGTAATAAATATGGCGACAAAGATGAGGACAATAGTCCGAATAATGTAAATAGTGTAAATAAAGTTGAACTTCAAAATAAAAATAAAATAGGACATATTAAAAGGCCATTCATAACAAAAAAGTGGGGAAACCAAAAAAGTATATTTATTACCATAAATTGATAATATAACAATTAAAAACAGCTAAATCAGTTTATCAGTCCTCTCTCATCAGAGTAAATATTAAGAACAAAAAAATGTGCACAGCAACTAAAAAATATACAACCCCAGACTAATGTTATACAGGGTGTTCAGGCTAAATTTAACTATTTTTTTAAAAGGAAAAAATGAATAGCTAACCCAAAATCAATTTATTGGAAAAATAAAAAAAGTGGCATACAGGTTATAATAATCAAAAGACAATTCACTCAAAGCATTTACCATGGCCTTAATCTGGCACATACTGCCTTCACAATATGCCTCTAATGTCTCCTTAATCTTGTCAATCAGCTGGCTCACGATGTTACAGGCAGTGCAGATAGTGTCTTTCTTAACCATGACATACACATAATAATCCATGGGATTACAATAAGGACATTTAGGAGGCCAGACATTAGGGTTGGTGAAGTCATAAAAATTATCTGACAACAACTTCTGATTCTTCTTGACAGGGAATTAAATTTTCTTGCCACACATTTGGTCTTCCAGCAGCCATCCTCTCTAACCAAGGCTTGACCGTGGTGTTCAGCAACTCCACGTAGCCATCTGAATTGAGCCTGAGACCGTGTCCAAAGATGTGAGGTGGCATGACATCACCCTCACTGGAGACACTCAAAAACCATCAGAGTTTGGGAAAACTTGGTATTCATGGCACAAGGGACATCATATGGATTGTAGGCAAGCCATCTGTTGTTCTAGGTGTTTTACAACTGGTGCTGACAACCAGATTGTCCCTGGTTCAACAGGATGTCTCAGCTTGTTCAGGAGTTTTTTTGCTTTTGTCAAATGATCTTCTTGGGTCTTTTCTGTAAAAAGCTGATCTTTATGTTTCATGTATGACTGGGAGCAGAGGTCCTCATTCAAGGTCAGCTTCATGGTGGAAATTGCAACACTGATTTCCTGCGTCATAGCCTGCATTCTCTAGCCTGGGTTTTCCATCATTTTCTCCTGCAGTTCTTGGATGAATTCTGGCATATGGTGGCAATCAGAATGTCTGCTGTGTTCCTACAAGCCACAGTCTACATTTCAGCTCTCCATTTCATGTCTTATTATTTTCATGGTGTTCAAGGAGCATCAAGCATCAGTGATGATTGTGACATTTTGATGCTGTAAGCGATCTGGGATTGCACAGATTATTTCCATGTCACAGAAAATAAATCACTAAGTTCAGACTCGAACATTGGGGACAGAAAGAAAATGCCGAAAACTTGATTCGCAAGTACTATTTCACAAATCACAATGCAAGCAACCAGTCAGGAAAATAACTCACTCTCCAACAGACGTGGCAGCCAAAATAGCAGACTTTTTTCTTCACGGATTCGAGAACACCAACTGCTTTTATCAGCAGAACATTTTTTCCATTCATCGACAGCTGGGAGAGAATGTTCAGTATTTTGCATATCAAAATACTTTTATAGTGACTCCTGCGACAGACATGTTTTTTAATTCAAATATTCCATCTTCAGCATGTCATGCAGAATACGTGCCCTTTTGTTTGGTAAGTAATTTTCTTTTTCGCCACATTTTCTGTTGTAGAATACACACGACGCGTTGTCGCTTGGTTTCACGAGGTAAGTTGCTGTTTTCTTCGCTATACAACTATAAATGCACACCTAAAACATTATATCATCATCTTTCTTTGAATCCATTCTTAAAGAATCTAACTGATCTAATACAAAGAATACATGCTTAAAGAGGTCAGCCATAAATTAGAACCATGTGACACCCCACTGTGCAGACTGACCACACAAAGGGGAAGACATCAAAACTCCCGCTAGATAGACACACATACACAATTATGAATACACATTACTATCTGATGCCCACTTAGACATACAAGAATCTTCACAAACTTATATACACATACAATTTTTAATGGACATGACATGTGTCTAATCAATGAGAACCGACTCAAATATAAATACCAGTGTTTCTGTCTTTTTGTTTGTTTTCTCTCAATCTCTGACAAAGCTTTAATAAAAGTGAAACATGTTAGATTGATATACATTTCTTATTTGTTCTTTATTTTATCATACATGTGTGTGTGTGTGTGTGAGAGAGAGAGAGAGAAGGGGAAACTTCTGAAATATGTACTGAAAATCAATATATGACTACATATTCATCTGTTGCCATATACATATCATTTGAACTACATCAAATTTTAAAATGCAAACCAATATTTACATAATAAAATTTACAGTGAAATTTTCAGAATACATTTATGTAATAAATATACCATGTGAATTTCAACTTGTAATATTGGTTTTTACTAGAAATACTAACAATAGCATATTTGGTTTTGTGAAATTTTACTATAGAATTCATAAAAAAAAAACATAATAATAATAGAGTTATTTATATAGCAGCAGAGGTGAACCAAGATACTTGAGGACACATGGCCCAGTGATGGATCCGGGGAGTTGTGAGTTTGATGCCAGGCTGCAGCAGTGATCAACCAAGAAACTTGGAGAGTTGAGTTAAAGGGAAATAACTGAGACATCTGGAAAAGGCATGGCACATGGAACTGGGACAGTCAGCCATAGTGGACAAAATGGAAGGTTCGGTTCGATATTCCAGTTGCCTGAGGAGGGTCCGAGCGTACAATGGCTGAAGCGTTGTGAATATGGCAAGGAATATTAGGATAACAGTCCAAATAATGTAAATAATCATAATACCTCATCTCAGAGATATAGACAGATACATAGTGTTTGTAGAGATAGAAATATAGTCATTTTTCAAGCATCAGTCAATTCTTACAGTTGTCTTTACCAGAAGAAAAACCTAGGGAGTAGTAACAGTAAAATATTTAATACACACAAGGACACACAAAAAACAGGGGTGGAAAGGAAAAGGATACCTTGGATACAAATAGATATCATTGTAGACGAGCAGAAAAGAAAGCTGTTTTCAAAGAAATAAAGGTATGGTAAAGGTACAACCTACATTAAAAAAAATACATATACATACATACATATAGGGACAAGTCGGACTAAAGTTACCTACCATATCATGACACACATCATAAGGAGTATCCTCCTCTTGATCCTTTAACCTTTTTCCTTGGTATTAAATAGTGTTTACAAACACAAAAAAAATGGATCAGAACAATTTGAAAATTCAATTGTCAGAAACATGTCACCTTTTGATATATGAGGCAGAGCTTCTACTGACTCAAGTTGAACAAAAGATTAGACATTGAGAAAGAGCAAAATGCCCAACTGACAAAATGTGGAACTTTAAAGGAAAAGAAATTCATTACTTTTTGAACAAATTTTCTGGCAGAAATTCAGTTCACCATGAATACTGCTCAAAAACCGAGTTAAGTAAAATGACTGAGGCAGTAAAAAACCATGAAGCCAAACTGAAATTAGTATACAAAAACTTACTATTTACATCATTTGGACTGTTGTCCAACTTATATCACCTGATGGTCGGAGAATACAACAGCCAAAATGTCGTGAATATGGCAATAAAGATGAGGACAACAGTCCAAATGATATAAATAGTGTAAATGGTTAGAATACCTCATCTCAGAAATATAGACAGATACAAAAATTTACATATGCTAACCATTCTACTCCAAGACATAAGACCAAAAATGCTCTTCAGTGACTGCTCTTCAGTGACTGCCAAGATAACACCTGATGCTACAAGGAAGTAAATAACAAGGAGTCTTTCTCTCCGTTGCTCCAAAGAGGAAATGGATGATCAATTTATGGATCAACTGTATCAAGAGACAGATAGGATAATCACAAGGGATCATATGTATCTGCAAAAGGAGCAGCAACAGCCACGTTTGATATTGAAATGTGCTCAGCTAAACAGAGAAAGAAAGATCTCTGCTCTGGAAGATAAATTAAAAATGCTGGAGAACCTGAGGGATTCTGAGATCTTAGAGGCTGAATACAATGCATATATCAAAGTGGAATTGAGATTTAACAACAAGGTTGAAGTGGACTCTCAGTGCACTGTGATAATGTGACACACAACACATTCTCTCAGGATCCTTTAGCTCCCCTCTATAGGCAGCCAGATGTGATTTTAAATGAAAACTCATTGCTTCAGGCCCTAAAGGAATATTTGATGATTATAAAACTCACAGCACCAGAGCCATACATGTTTGATGGAGATCCACTTCCTTGAATAGAGCACTTGTTTTAAGGCCTTGATAGAAACCAGTGGCACAAACTCAGCATGCAGGCTACTTGAAAAAATATGTAAGCAGTGAAATGCATTCAGTGCTAAAGGAACATTTTTTAGAAGTGAAACCCTGAGTTTCCATGTTATCAAATGCATCCAAAGGATAAAAGAAAACAACTCCTAGACAATAGGGCCACATTGACATGGGACAAAATTTGGCTGATCTTGCATCCAAAAGACTCAAGATGACAGACTTAATCAAGTCAAATTGGCTCACAGGACCTTTTTATAGAAATGGAAAATTGCTTCAGCTGAAGGAAACCCTGAGCTTCTTGTTGGAGATCCTGAAGAGAAAATCTTAAAAACCAATGTCACCGAGAAAGAAGGATTTCTTAAAAGGTTATCAAGATTCTATAACTGGAATGCTTCTCTCAGAATTATCACCAAAATAAAACAACTAGCAAACAGAACCCAGTTAGCAGTTCTCATACTCATCAAGCTAGTTTAATGTGAAGCCTTTCAAGAAGAATTGAGGTGGTTTAGTCAAAAGTAAATTGCCTTTCTATCAACTCTATTCTATATTTGAAGAAGCACTGCTTAAATTAAACAAGTGCTTGAGAAAGTCCTCCGTGCCTTTTGAAATAAGGCACCAAGTAAGATGTTGTAACTCATTTAATAATTAACTACTATAATCAGGAGTAATACAACATCAAGGCCAAGGAATAACTCTGAACAAGCTCAGATCTGATGCTCATTGGATACTGAATGCTACCAAGGTTGTGACAAAACACATCAAATCTTGTGTTATCTGCAGGATCCATGGGCTGTCCAAAAGAGCAGTGTATGACAGACCTACCCACTGAGTAAGTTCATCCCTCTCCCCCACCTTCTCATAAACTGGAACTGATGTTTTTGGTCCCTTCTTTACAAAACAAGGTCAAAAGTTACAGCCTGTTATTTACCTGTTTAAGCTCCGGAGCTATTCTTCAAGAAATGCTAGATCTGTCAAATGACACCTTCTTGAATACCTTGAAATGTTTTATAGCAATTAGAGGACCTGTGAAACAGATCCAGTCTGACCAAGGTACAAACTTCAGCAACCACAATAAATGACCCAAAGGGTGTCAAATCCTTGAGACTGTCGAAATTTAGCTTAGTAACAGCCAAACTCGGTGCAAAAAAGGTTGGGAAACTTTGTCATTACGTCCAATGATGGGAATCCCGCGTAACACAGTTAACAGAGACCTGAAACCATGAATATACAACCATAACAAGCGAGATAAAGAAGAAGGAAAAACCACTTGAAATAGCTATAAAATTTATTGAGGGAAAAGAAAAAAAAAGAAAATGAGGGGGGAAAAAAAAAAAATAGTCTGATGTTAAAGTTCACTGGTACAACTTGAAAATAACTGCCAAAAACGTCCCTTTGGCGAGCCCTTAAAAAGGACTCCAGTAACAGTTCAGAGAGAGTGAAAGAAGTAGAGAGATAGCTGAAGGAAGAGAAAATTTGACTTACTGTTCAAAAAAAAAATAGCTTTAGTATTTTTTTTAAGTAGCTGGGCAGAAAGGTTTTTAGATATTTTTTGAGTTGCTCTCCTTGGAAGATAAGCAAGCTTCCTGTTAAAAATAAATGCAGACTTGTTTTTTCAAACTTTCTCTGCAACACAAATTCAACTTCTAGAGACGACTTAGAAGATCTTTTTTTCACATACTTTTTTTTTTCCACGTCAGAATTTCGTCCACCAATAGGACAAAATAACTCCTCGAAGGAAGGTAGCTTTTCAATCGCTTAATTTTGACTTTTTTCTTTATCTTCAATTCTCTTAGACAAATATTCTTGACTGGTCTTTTATGACTGCTTTCCTTGTCAGAGCAACAACAGGTTATCTTCAAGCAGGTTTCCTTTTCGTCGCAAAACAAGACGACTTATCGTCTCCACACTGCGGGCGCCTTTTTTCTACTACTACTGACTAGATTCCTCTAATCTAGTCGAAAACAAGCGGAAAAATCACGTACGACCAACCGTTAGACACGATTTCGCCACGTGACACAGCAGCAGCAGTTCTTACACTGCACACAGGGGGAAAAGGAGAGGAGGAAGGAAAGTAAGAGAGATAGAAAGATAGATACAGAAATTAAATTTCTGACAAGATCAAATCACCTGATCAATATGAAGGTATCTACATCTCTTCTACTGACTGGAAAATTTTTCAGTGAAGATCTATATCCAAGGAAAAGGTGGAGAAGAGTACAATATTTGACAGAACAGTACTGAAACAGATGGCGTAAGGAATATCTGAGTAATATCAGTCTGAGACAAAAATAGCATACTCCCAAAAGAAATGTTTAAGTGGAAGATGTAATTGTCAAGGAAGACAATGCACCCAGAAATAAGTGGAAACTAGCCAGGGTTGTAGAGGCAACTGAAGATGAAGACGAACTTGTGCAAAAGACAAAGTTACAATTAGGACAGAGTAATTTGAAAAGAAAATGTGAACGTTTGTCACAACCATCAAAATTTGTGTTTCTTGAGAGTAATCCTTAAATTCTCTTATCGGAAAATTGCAGGATTTATTTGATTCCTCCTTTTTTTTTTAAGGTCTCATTATGATAAACCTTACAATTTTGGTAATAGTGTAACTGTCTCGGGGCTATCAAGTAAGAAATCCTATAATTCAATCTCCACCAGTCACAGAACAACTGCCATGTTTTTGGAGGGGAAAACAAAACCAGAGTTGCTGTACTCTTGCTTGGAAAAGAAGCTTGGCAGGAATTATACCAACTCTGCAGTTTTGCTTTAGAAAAGAAGCTTAGCAGACTTGTGCCTACTCTTGATTTCTAGTTAGACGTCATACAAAGTAGGTTATAACACATCAGTCATGTTTGAATGTCTATGTTATTCAAGTCTTTTTTTTTTCATATTAACATATGCAATGGAAGACTATTTTTTCTTTCAGTATTTCATGGTGTTTGTAGAGATGGAAACAAATTCACTTATCAAGAAGCAATCAATTCTTAGAGTTATGGTTACTAGAAGAAAATCCTCAGGTTTGGTGGCAACCACCTTTATGTAAATATCAAAAACAGCAACCTGTAAGTTCAGTGAAAATTACATGAAAACTAATTTTACAAAAGTTATTTTGCATGGACTAGAGATTGGGTCCTTCAAAAAAAATAGTCAACCAACACAGCTTAGGAGATAACAGCATAGAGGTATTGTTGGCAATAAAATTCTAGGTTCTTTCAAAGTTGATGATAGTTTAAGATGAATACAGAAAATTATTAATTTCTTGAATAGTACAGCTCATAAGTTAAAAAGTATATTCAATGACAATGTGCTTTCACATTCAGATTATTGTCCACCTCAACAACAAAAAAATTTTCAAAGATACCAAATTAATGGAATTGACCACCAACCTTTTAATTAAATCAATTCACATTTTATATTAATATGTAAATTAAGAAAAATCTGAAAATAAAATTTGACTATTTTAAAATTATTTCTTTAATATTATTTCTTTTGGACACTTCTGAAACATTGATATTAAATAAATCTATTTTACTAAGAGAGAAATGTAAAGTTTAACATAATCCAATTACTTACAGACTTTTTAAAAGAAAATTGTAATTTTTTAATTATGTAAAGAACTGATATACAGATATGTTTACATGCTTTAAAATATGAAGACACAAAGGTTTTGATCATTATAACCATATTTCAACTGTTCCATGAGATGCTTCTAAAACATGCTTTAAGTATAAAAACACTTTCTTTTCATTACTAACTTTGTGCTAGTTTCATGCAAATAGAAATAAAATTTAAACTTCAAAGATGAAAATTATTGAATATTTTTATTACTAAAAAAAGGGAGATTAAAAAGAGGTACTAAATTTGATTTAAAATCATAAAATTCTATAGATGCAAAAATGTGTTCAGCATATCACTATAGATTAAATTTGTGCTTAAAAGTGATTTAAGCCCATTTCAAAATGTCAAAATGCTCAAGTGTCACAGTCTCAATACAGATCAATTCTGTTAAAGTAGACTGAAATCTGTCAAGAGCTAAGTGGTCACTATGAACTTTGAAATCTAAGGTAAATTGCCCTAAAATGTTTTGTGTAACACTTTTTTATAGTTACTTCACTTTCATGATTGTGAATTAGCCTTTTTTATTTTATAGAAATAACAGGTTAAGCCAAATCAATCTCATCTCAATGTTGTTTCTGATTATTTAGATACCAATGAAAATAAAGTCTCAATTATCACACATCTGATCTAACATCTAACCAATATCAAAAGTTTCATTTTAAGACTGAAACTTCTATTGTAACTTAAGGAGTGCCTCTCCCACAATTGACGAACTGATATATAGAATTTTACAGGAAATAGAGAAATAGTGTGAAATCAATTAAAAACTAATGCCATGATTTTTAACAAAAGTGCTTACCTGATTGTAAGTTGTTTCCTGTGACTTGCAGGAGTCATCATACAAATTCTTGAACACTGTATGAAGAGATTTATTTTCCATTCTTCCTTTCGTCCTAAATTTTTGTCCATGAAATTTATCAGGCTTCAACAAATTTTTCTTTTGGATCTTAGAAATTTTGTCTTTCTTCTGATTAGAAAATGGAAAGTTATGACCAAAGTTGCTACAATGGGGTTTTTCTGCAACTAGATATTTATGATACTTAGTTGTTTTGCCACTTGAAAGTTGGTCAGACAGAGAAGCAGATGTAAATTGAGTAGTATAATTTTCACTATTGCTGGATAAATATTTACATTGTGGACTATCAGAATCTTGACTATTATGGCTATCTGACTGGCCATAGCAAGGACTGACCCTTGAACTTGAATGTGAACATGATGTTAGAAAATTTTCAAGTGGTGATGTCTGAACTTCAGCATTTACCTAGACAAATAAAAAAAAAGAATATATTAAAAAATGACCATTTAACACAAAGACAATAATCACAAAATTAATGACAATATAATCAATATCAGACCTGCAAATGCTTGTTACTTTATTTAAAGAGTAATATGTATCATGAGTCTGTAAAGGAAAAATGTACTTTTAATTAATTCTTTAGTACAAATAAAACAACACTGATGTAAATAATTCTTTTTCTTGTGTTATCACTCCAATTGGAGGATGGATATTCCTGGTCAAGTGTTATGTATGTCAGTTAAGATAGATATATATATATATATATATATATATATATATATATATATATATATATATATAGTGCTGGGTAAATTGTCGCCATTATATATTTTTAATTTCCCACATAAGTGTTGTTTGTTTTTGATTTTGTCAACTGCACAGTATAATAGTTGAACACCATCTGTAAGAAAAAGAGCACTATGACATAATTCACTGCCAGAAATTTGAAGTGGCATGATGTACTGCTTGATATTTGCACTGGAAGCTCCAATACGAACATTTCAGAGTGATTGGGTGTCAATCTGAAGACAGTGCAGAGGATTCAAAAAGAGTTGGATGAGTCTAATGGTGATTACAAAGGTACAGCAGCTCAGAAAACTCACTCTGATCGTTCTGATAAGAAAAGAACTCCCAAATTTGTTGGTGAAATCCAGGCTATGATTTACAACAATCCCTCCAAGTCAATCAGGTCCATAGCCAGGGACACAAGAGTGTCTGACTTTTTATCAGGCAGGTAGTGCATGAAAATGTTTGGTATTTCTCATACAAGATGAGAAAAGGCCAATTTTTATACTAAGCCATGAAGGACAAGAAGAACTGCACTACAAAGCATTTGAACAAACTCAAGCATCTCCTCCAACCAAACATGCTTTGTTTTTTCTCAGACAAAAAAAATTTCTGCAAGCATAAGAGGAACACATAGAACAACCGTTGGCTTACTGCATTCCCCAAAATGTACAGAGAGTGATGAAAACCAAATATCCAGTCAACATCATGGTGTTTGGAATGATCACTAGTGATGGCAACATTATGCCCACATTCATCTTCCCACAGGGCCTCAGACACAACATGGGGGCCTACATCAAGTGCCTTGAGGAGGTAGTGCTACCCTGGATCAAGAGGGTGCCTGCTTGAATATCCTATGTCTGGTAACAGGACTCTGCACCATGCCACACAAGCAGGAGAACCCAGTCATGGCTGTCAGACAATTTCTGCAACCACTTCACCCATTACATCTGGCCACCACATTCCCCAGACTGCAAGCCACTTGATTATTATATGTGGGGCGCAGCTGAGCTAGAGACCAACAAAACTCCGTGTAATACCAAAGATTAACTGAAGGCTAGGATTATGGTAGCATTAACCAACTTGACAAGGAAACTGCCCAGGAGAGATGCAGGAGATTCCAAACTTGTCTGGAGGCCGTGGTTGAAGCCAATGGTGATTTTATTGAATAAATTTACTCTTTAGTGTTTCAAGATATTTTTGTGCAATTTAGGTAAAAATATCTGTTAAAATGTGATGTCAGTGTTATTTTCATTTTTGCATATTTAGATGACAATTTATCCAGGATATATAGTGATCTTGAATGGCAACCTTCCTAGAGACAGTGTTGTGATAAAAACACTTTGTGCACTACTGTTTGTGTCTTAGTTAGGCATCAGGAAGAGCATCCACCCTTGTAAAACCTTGACTCAGGACCCACCTTGCAAGATTAACTCCAGTCCTGTCTCAACAAAAAAACATGACTATGTATGAATTGATGGATGTAATCTTCTAACTTACATTTTATATGCAAGTTAATTCTTTCATGTAACATACTTTTTCATTATACTGAATATAAATATTATTTTTATTATCTTTCAACTAAAAATCAACACTAAGCCTGATATCTCACAACAGAGATATCATTTAATCTACTAATTCAACAAATAAATTAACTAATATTACCTGCTCTTTCTGCAATAAAAAGCTTTTTTTGCTTTGAGATCTTTTGACAGTTTCAATTGTTCTCAACTGATCAGACTGGTCAACCTCGGTTTCAAGAGGATTGTTTGGAAGCAAAGGTGGTGGTTCTTGGTAGTCAATATTACTTGGGAATTGAATATTTAAAGCTGAACGGCCTGGTAAGGAAAACTGGCAATCTGGAATTATTGTAAGTTTTGAAGATGTCGCTGCTTGTAAGCAGGGTGGAATGCACATATCTGAAAATATTCGAGATTGAGAGGAAATTCCAGATTTTGTATACTGTGAGCTCTGAATATTTGGAACAACTGGAGTTTTAGTGGAAGTTTTTGCTTGGGAGTACCATGGTACATGCAGTTTCACATCTTGTGGTAGCTGGTTCTCTGATTCAGTGAGGGTAATTTTAGATGAATTCCTCATCTCTGAAGTTACCTTTAACAATAAAAAAAATCACAAGTGAGATTAAAATTAAAATATTTAAGGTATTTTCATAAAAAAAAGGTGTATTCTAAAAGAAAAAAAATGATCAGAAAATTACTTTGTAAATATGATGTTTTGCTATATTTAAAAAACAATTTCTTGGAAAAAATGGTAAGAGAATGAAATAAAATGATTAATTTCATTAACACTGATGTTACATTTTTCAATAAAATACCTGGTTCACTGATTATAAAAATTATACTAAATTTTTGACTCACTAAGCCAAATTTTTTATTATATTATATATTAAAAACACAATTAAAAAACACAATAAAATTTTAAATAAATACTTAAACCAGAATCAAAAATAAATAATACTAAAGAAAAATTATGTAACTGTAGGAATCCTATAATTTGTCCATTGAATAATGTCTCACAGAATCTATAGTTTACCAATGTACTATCTCATCTATTGATAACCCTAATATTAAAAAAATTTATATTGGTAGCACTAAAAATAATTTTAAATTAAGGTGGAGCCAACATCTGTCTTCCTTCAAAAATAATGTGTATCATAACCAAACATCCCTATCCAAATATTTTTGGCATTTAAAAGAAACAAATAAAACACCCACAGTAAAATGGAAATTATTAGAAGAAACAAAAACTTGTAAGTCTCTTAAATGACCCATGTCCTTGTGCCTACATGAAAAGTTATATATTATTAAGTTTCTAAAAAATAAAGATTTATTAAATCAAAGAAAAAAAAAACTGTTTTTTGTAGACACTGCATTATGTTTACTTTAATACATAATTAAAAAAAATTTCATCACAAAAAAGAAAGAAAAAATGTGTAATTAAATTCCTAAATTTTAAATCTTAATTTTAACAATGCTGTATCTAGTATACTAATAAATATAATAAATATAGAAATAATCAAAGATGCCCCATCCTATCCAACCAGATGGTGAGCTTGGACGTGGTGAGTTTGTTCACCAAGGTACCCACGGATGAAGCACTCTCAGTAGTCAGAGACAAATTGGCCTCTGACTCATCCCTAGGAGAACAGACTAGTATTCCAATAGATAATCTGATGGAGATGTTGACTTTCTGTGCACAAACAACACCTCTTCGGAATAGGATCACACATATATCAACAGAATGAGTGCTTAGCAATGGGCTCGCCATTATCACCAGCAATGGCAAATATATACATGGAATACTTTAAGGAAATGGCATTAGAATCTATATCTCTAAACCCAACTCTGTGGTTAAGATACATAGATGACACATTCCTACTCTGGCCACACCAGGAAGATGTCCAGGTTCTATTGGACCATGTGAACTCAATAAGACCTTTGATACAGTTCATGATGGAGAAAGAGAGTAACAACACACTCCCATTCCTGGATGTTCTAATATCTCGAACAGAGCATGGGTTCAAGACATCCATATACCATCCAACCAAAAATTCAAACCAAACATTCACCAGACATACCTAAATTTCAACTCCCACTATCCATTAGATAAGGAATTGGTCAGTATAAGAGAGAAACAACAACATAAAACTGGGATAGGAGAAAGAACAACAACACTCAGAAAACAGTTTGCCTGCGTTATGTGAAGGGGTTATCAGAGAAAATACAAAGGACCTGCGGTCTATATAACATCAGGAGAACTTTCCAAAGCTTGACGACACTTCACAGATACCTCTCTTGAGTAAGACCCCCCCCATAGAGGAGAATATGACTAAAGACTGTGTGCACACTATCTCGTGCAGCTGCAGAAAGAAATATAAAGTGGAGATAGGCCGCCGTCTTAAGGCAAGGCTTCAAGAACACCAAAAAGCTGTAACACAAGTGGAAAAATCAGGCATGGCTGACCACATATGGAGAGAAAAGGGAGATCACCACCCGTTGTGGGATCAGGTTGAAATCATAGACAAAGAACATCATTGGAAAATTCATAAACTTAAGGAATCAGCACATATCCTAAGCCACAAAAATCTCCTGAGCCAACCAAGCATAGAAATGAATACTATATGGGAACGAGTAATAAGGAGTGCCAGAGAAAATCAATAATAACAATGAAAATTTCAATATGAGCTCTGGTAAAAAACATGCAATGATAACAGCAAAAATTGTAATATTGTAATTGTAATTACCACTGGTAAAAATGGTTGCTGAATATATTAGGTTTATAAGTCCCAGAAATTCATACACAGATGTCCTCAAAGACACATGACACAGTGGATAAAGGCATTAGTTAGATCCAATGACAGGACCCAAAAAGTGTGAGTTCAGTACCTGGTTAAGGCGGTGGAGAACTTGGAGAGGGAAAATTAACAGGAGATAACTGATAACTGACATCCATTAAACATGGCACGTGGAACTAGAACAGTCTACCCCAGTGAGCGAAATAAAGGGTTCAGTTCGACATTCCAACCACCTGAAGAAGGCCGGAGCATACAACAGCCGAAACAAATGTTGTAAATATGGGCAACAAAAAGATGAGGACAATAGTCCAAATAATGTAAATAGTGTATTTTAATTTTATCTCAAAAAAATAGATAAAATTTAATTTAAAGTTTAAAATTTTTGGATTTGATTTTATAAAAAATTGATAAAATTTCAATTTAAACAAAAAAAAAAATAAAATGATTTTAAAATGATTCAATTTTATTACAATTATTTTATGGTTAAAATTTTAAAAAAATTGAAAACTTTTAACAAAATTTTTTTTTCTTTTTAAAATTCAAAAGAAATTTTTCTCAAAATTTGGAAAAACAATGGTTAACCCAAAAATAATTACATTTTTACATTTTTTTTTTTTTAAGTAACTTTTATCCTTTCAAATTTATTTTTTTTTTGAAAAATTTGTTTTCAAATTAAATTTTATAATAAAAAGATAAAATTTAAAAAAAAATTTAATGAAAAAAATTTTCCTTAAAAAAAAAAAATTTTTTTTTTTTTCAAAATTTTTTTATCATTGAAAATTTTTAAAAAAATTCAATTTAAGTTTAGTTAATTTTTGTTTTTTTTTTTTATTTTTATAAAATATTTTGATGAATAAGATTTTTTTAAATAAAATAAATTTTAATTAATTATTTAAAAGTTTTTTTTAAAAAAATTTTCAAAAAATTTTTTTAATAATTATTAAAATTTTTTTATTGATATCCATTTATATATATATATTATATATATATATATTTTATATATAACTATTCAAAAAATTGGAAAATTCAAAAAAATTATTTTTCAACTTTTTTATTCAAAATACTATTTTGAAAAACAATGCTCAAAATTTTTGAGATAAAATTATTGAAATTTAAAATTTTTCAAAAAATATAAAATTAAATAAAAAAAATGATTTTTTAATTTTTTTTTTTAGATTTTGATTTTTTTTTTTTTAAAAAAAAATTTAATTTTAAAAGTTTATTACATTTAAAAATGTCAAACTTAAAAAAATTTTATTTTTTTTTTTTTTTATTTTCCATTTTTGTTTTTTTATTAAAAAAACTTTTTTTTAAAAAATATGCATTTTATTTTGTTTTTTTTTTTTTAATTTTTAAAAAAAAAAAAAAAAAAAATTTTATTTTTTCTTTAAAAAGTAAAATAATTAATAATTTTAAAAAAGTTGCTTTTTTTCTATAAAAAATATAAAATTATTTTAAAAATTTTTTTTTTATTTAAAAATTTTAAAAAATTAAAGATGAAATTAAAAATTTTTTTAAGATTGAAATTGCTATAAATATAAATTTTTTTTAAATTTTATATAAATTAAATTAAAAAACATAAAATATGGAAATCTAAAATTAAAAACAAAATTTGTATTTGAATTTTTTTTTTTTCAAAATTTAATTTTTATGAAATATTTTTTTTTTTTTACTATTCTTTTAAAAAATTTTAATTTTTATCATTACATTAAATTTTTTTTTGAAATTTGTTCAAAATATTATTAAAAAAATTTTTTAAGTTATATTTAATTAAAATATTATTTTCCAAAATGAAAATTTTTTAAATGGTTGGAAGGAATAAACAAAAATGTGTGAGTTTTTTTTTTTTAATAAAAAGATTTCTGTCTGAAATTCTGTTTTTTTTTTTTTAAATTTTGAATAATTTTATATTTAAATTGTGTTTCTAAAATATCATATATAATATTTTTAAAATTTGATTTTTAATTTTTATTAAATGGTGGAATATAATTTTTAATTCATATATATTTATATATTATATGAAAAATAAAATAATTGATGGATTCTAAAATTTGAAAATAATTTTTTTGTTTTTTAATCCATTTCAAAATATTATTCAATTTTTTTTTATTTCTGGATACCATTTTTTTGTTAAAAAAGATTTAAAATATGAAAAATTTTTTTAAAAAAAATTTTTTTTAAATTTAAAAAATTTATAATTTAAACATTAGATTTGATGTTTTTTTTTAATTTTTTTTTTACATTTTATGAAAAAAATTTAAATTCAGTATTTTCAGAATTAAAATTTAAAATGTTTTTTTTAAAATTTTTTAAATTTTTTTTTTTTTTTTTTTTTTTTTTTTTCAAATAAATGTAAATTTATTTAAATTTTTTTTAATTTTAATGTTTTGTTTTTTTTAATTTTTATTGAAATTTTTTTTTTTTCTGAAAATTTTTTATTTATGATCCTTTTTTTTGAATTTTTTATAAAAAAAATTTTTTAAAATTTAAATTTATTTTTTTTTTTTTTTTTTTTTCTTTTTTTTCAAATATTTAGAAAAGAATTTTTAAAAAAATGAAACTTCTTTCAAAAATTTTTTTTTTTTTTTTAATAAATTTTTAAAATAAAATGAAAAAATTTTTTTTAATGAAAATTAAATTTGAATTATCTTTTTTTTTATTTTTTTTAAATTTAAAATTTAAATAAAAAATAAAAAATAAATTTAAAATTTTTTAAATTTTTATTTTAATTTTTTTATTTAATTTTAAATTTTTTTTACCAATTTTTAAACAAAAAAAAAAATTTTTTTTTTTTTTTTTTTATTTTTTTTTTTTTTAATAATTTATAAATATATTTATTTATTAAATTTTTATTAATTTAAATTTTTCAAATATATATTCAAAATTTTAAAATAAAAAAAAATTTTTTAAAAATATTTTTTTTTTTTTTTAAAAAATTTTTTTTTTGATTAGTTTTTTTAATTTTTGGTTTGATTTTTTATGCTAATTTTTACAAAGTTTTTAAGATTCTGTAAAAAAATTTTTATTGATTTTAAACTTTTCAAAAATTTGAAATAAAAAATATGTTGGTTTTGAAAAGTTTAAAATTTTTTTTTTAAATTTTTTTTTTAATCATTTAAAATTTTCGTAATTTTAAGATTTTTTTTATTTATATATATAAAAAAATATATATATTTAAATATATAAATGTATCATAAAAAAACATTTTTTTAAAAATTAAAATAATTAATTTTTTTTTTGTTTTAATTTTTTAAATATATTATTTTCAATAATTTTTTTTTATAAAAATTATTTTAAATTTTTTTTGTTTTTTTAAAAATTTATGAGAAAATTTTTAATGAATTGTTGTTTATTTTTTTAATTTTTATATATGCATTTTAATTTTTCAAATTTATGTAAAATTTATTTTAATTGTTGATACAATATCAGTTTTAAAAAATTTTTTAAAAAATTTTTTATTTTTGATTAAAACAATAATAATTTTGAAATTTTATTAAGATAAATGCCATAAAAAAAAAAAAAAAAAACATTTTAAAAAATTTTTATCCCAATTTAATATTTATTTTTAAAAAAATTATTTGAATTTCAAAATTTTTTTTTTGAAATTTTGTATTTATTTGAATTTATTTTTTTGTATTTTATTAAAAATTTTATTTTTATTATATTTATCCTTTTTTTTTTATTTTCATTTTTTTTTTAAAATGCAAAAAATAATGAATGGTTTTTTAATTTTTTTGATTTTTTTTCATTGATTTTTTAAATACAATTAATAAATTTATTTTTTATTTTTTCAATTTTATTATAAAAATTAGAATAATAATAAAAAAACAAAAATTTTAAAAAAAAAAAAATTAAATTTTTTTTTTTTTTTAAGTTGAATAATATTTTTTAATTTAAATTTGGTGAAATTTTTTTTTAAAAAATTCTCTTTTCTTCATCTAAACTAGTAAAAATAATTTTTTTATTTCTTTAAATTTTTATTCATATAAAAATATATATATATATATATATATATATATAATATATATATATATTATAATATATATTTTAAAAATTTTTTATTTTTTTAAAATGCAGTTTTTTTTTTGAAAATGAAGGTGATTTTTTTTTATAAAAGTCTAAAAATATTTTTTTTGAATTTAAATTAAAAAAAATTTTAAAATACAAAAAAAATTTATATAATCAAAAAATGGTAACAAATTTTTTTTTATTTCTTTTTCTTTTTAAAGTATTTAAGATTAAAAAAACATTTAAAAATTTTTAACAAAAATAAAACTTTTTATGTCATAAATCCATTCTATTCTGATATTTTTGAAAATTTTTTTAAATTAAAAAAAAAAAAAAATTTTAAATATATCCTATATAAATAATTATATATATATATAAATTTTCATTATATGATTTAACTAAATCCAGATAAAAAAAAATTTAAAAAAAGCATAATTTGATGAAAAAAAATTAAAACTTGATAAAAAAAAGTTTTATCAAAAATGTTTATTTATTAAGAAGAAAAGACCAAAAAATTTTTTTGATTATTTTTATAAAATTTTAATCCTTTTTAAAATGTTCAAAATTTTGGTTAAAAATTTTTTTTTTTTTTTGTCATCAATATGACCAAAAGATTAGTTATTTAAATTTTAGCATTTTTTTTTGGCGTTTAAAAACACATTATTTTTGGAAATTCTTGCAAAAAATCAAATAATTGTTGGATTTTAATTTAATTTTCAGGACTTATTTATCAAATTTTTTTTTTATTTTTATTTTTTTAAAAAAATTTTTTTTTTTTTTTTTTTTAATCTTATTTTTTTTAATTTTATGAAATTTTAGAAATTAAAATTTTTAATTTATTTTATTTATATTAGTTAAAAAAAGGACTCCTTGGAGAATTTAAATCATCAATTTTTTTTTTTTTTTTTTCAAAAACCATTTACTGAAAATCTGCTCTGAATCATAAAATAAAAAAATGCAATAAAACTATGACATTATTTAATTAGAAAAGCTTTTAATTGCTTTTATAAATAAGATATATTAAAACACTTTTGTCTTAAAAAAAAAAATTTTTTAATGAATAATGAATTTTTACAAGAATTTTTTTTTTTTTTTTTTTTTTTTTTAAAAAATTTTTAAAGTTTTAAATCTTTTTAAATTTGTATTAATTTCAGCCTTTTAGATTATATTATTAAATAAAAAAAAAAATATTTACTAATCATAAATGGAAAAAATAATACAAATCATCAAACACCAATATTTTTAAAAAAGAATTTTGAATTTTTTTTATATATAAAATTTTTTTTTTTTTGTAAATACAGGCAACCATACACAACATTATCAGAAAATAAGAGCAATAACTATAGTAAATTTAAAGCCAAAATTTCTAAAATTCAATAAAACATTAGATTACAGAAGAATATTTTCCTAAATTTTTAAAATTACTGAGTTTCTTTAAAAATTATATAAAAAAAATTAGACAAAATCATATTCTTCAATTATTTTTTTAAAAATGTATTTCTGAAAGTTCCCCAGAAAAAAAATTAAATAATAAATCATCAAATTATCAACATCAAACTTCAAATACATTTTATTTTTGTAAATTTTTTAAAAAACAATTACATTAATGTTTTAAAAAAAATCATTTTTTGCAATATTTTAAACTTAAAGTAAATAATATTTGTTTCAAATCAGATTAATTAAACTTTAAATCAGCTAATATTCCTCAAATAAAGTTTCAGAAAAGTATATTTTTTTTTTTTTTTTAGATTTTTTAATAAAGAAATTACATTGTGATGAAAGATAAAAAAAAAAAAAAATTTTTTATTTTCAAAAAAAAAAAAAATTCCAATCAATTTAAATTAGTTTTTGAAATACAGCAAAATATTTTGATTATTGAAAATATTAAATTTAATCTATTAGCTTGAAATTAAAACTAAAATAAAAGCTTCAAGAAAATTTTTTTCATTTTTTAAAAAATTCAATTTTAAAGTATATGAAGTTTCTATTGTATTAAATATTTTCAACTGCAAATAAAACTAATAAAATAAAATAAAATTAATAAAGCAACCAATAAAATTAATATTGTGATACTTTTGCAATTTAAATATACTTTAGCACTAAAGTTTCAAAATAGAAGTATTTAAATGAAAAAAATAAGCTAAACCTTTAAAAAAAATACTGCTAAAAAGGCAAGAAGTGTTACTGATGTTTGATTAGAGTGATTACAATTTTTAAAGAAGTTTTAATGTTAACATTTCCAAGACAAGACATATTTTGAGTAACATGAAATAGCTTCATGTTTAATTAGTTTATTTGTTAATTTTGCTTCAAGATGGAGCAATCATGACCTCTTGATAGCATAAAATGATATCCATAAGGTGACAAGGAAATAAAAGTTTTAAGTGAAAATAACAAACAAATGTTAACAGGTATGAGGGAAGGTTCAATAAACTTTGGAATGAGAAGTGATACTTGTTGAAGTAATTTTTTTTTAAGTTTTATATTCTAAAAGTGGATCTGTTATGAATAAACATAAGAAAAATTAATTAAAAACACTCAAAAGTTGAAGATGGTAGAAACTGTAAAGTGAAGTAAAGTTATTTTTACACAAATCTAATAGTTATAAGGAAAATCTTTTAAGAAAAATAAGAAATTAGTTAAAATTTTGCATGATTTATTATGGAGAGTTAAGCTAAGTCATTAATAATATGAACCCTTTCTGCAGTTTATGACATACAAGGTCTTACTCAGCTGTTAAAGATATATAGCAACTAATTTTAACAGGTATGTAAAACTGACAGGCCATAGAATCTAAACCCTGATTATTTCTCACCATCTCAAAGTTGGTGCATACAACAAAACAGTAACAATAGATGTATGAGAAAATCAAATCAATAAATAATAAAATAAAAAAAAAAAGAAATTCATTTTTCCATGAAGAGTAAAGGAACCAGAAATATATAATTACCACACTTGGCTTTGTCAAATGCTGTTAGGAGGCACGGGTTAAATCTATAAAAAGACACTCTCTTTCTCCGCCTTGCTCCCAGACATAGAAAAATGTGGCAAAAGGACAGCTCCTTTGGGGGACACTTGTTTCCCCAGTCCACTGATGACTGAACTCTCTCTTTTTACTTTCCAACACATGGCATTCAAACATGTCTTCCAAAACCTCCACCTATGAAGTAAATCAACCTTTTCTTTGGTTGTTCCACCTTAGTGAAAGGCTAACTTGAGCTCGATCCTTATAACCATGCTTAAACCCTCCAATGATAAAAAGTACAACTTTTCTTTCCTTGTTGCAACTCTACACAAAGCTGACTTGAGCTCAATCATTATAATGATCCTAGTTATGCTAACTACTGGACCAAAAAGAAACGGACATACTCAAGAAACATTGAGAACTTTGTTTCACCACAGTTTATGTAAAAAATGAGAATAAACAGTTCCTGGTAGAAACCAAAATTTTTATATGCTGTTTCTTTAAATGTTTAAAAAGGAACATGCATACACTTTAAATACACCAACACAACTTTTAAATTGCATACATGGAACTGCTTTTAGAGGTATCATTGTATCAAGGGCAGACAACCAAATATGTCTTTTGGTGAAGGGCCAGAAACTATTTTAAGTTCTGAGTTTTTCAATGTATATAATTCAACAGAGGAACTCCATTTCCTTCCAAGTTACTCTTTGAAGAATTCAAGGTGAAAAAGCAAGGCTTTATATGAAGCTAAGTGATTCATCAACTGGATAAATCTAGGAAGTTCAACCTAAAATCACAAGTGACAGAATTGAATTGTGATAATGGTGTATAAAGCAACCAAATAAACTTTACATATTACAAATCTGAACTATTCATAATACAAGAATTTTTGAAACATCAAGAATTATTTACATATAAAATAAGTATCATTTCAAGAATGAGACAAAAGAAAATCAAAAACAGCTACAGCAACAAGTCAATGTAAAAAGTATTATTGCCTTTTATATAGTTCTTTCTTATCAATGCTAACAAAGTGTCATTCCACAAATTAAAAATATTCATTCCCTTTAAATTAGTTTTGAGCTGAAAAGTTTTAATTTAGGATTGAGTTGAAAAATTTTCGACACATCTTTGTGAAGAACTACATTTTGAATAGGCTTCTGTTTTGACTCTTTGGTATCATTGATATAAACAGTCTTCATGTTTCACATATACAAAAGTAGATGTAGATATTGATTTGAAGAAGTCAAAGAACCTTAACATTTTCACTATTTTACCTGTTAAGAACCAATATATGTTAATTATATAATATCCTCCTTTTTGAAATTTGCACTTTGTCTTTATTTTGTCCTCTACACATTGTGATTAACATCTGTTTTTTAGTGATGCCATTTAATCTCTGGGAAATCTCCATTTTTCTATTCTTTGCCTACATACATCAATTACGAAAAACATTGCAATTTACATCCTATTCTTTGCATCTTTTTTTATAACTATTACAAACTTGTTCCAAATTATTCTGCCAAGACAATGCTTACTAAATTACCAATATCTCAAAAAAAAGTGCAGTCAAATTCTGCAACAACTATAAGTCATGGAAGTAGTGCAATCAACAATAATTTAGAGTTCTTACACTCACTAAACATCTAAAAATAAAACTCATCTGAAACAAAAAGAAATTTAAACAGACTCTCATATCTTAGAGATGAACATAAAACAAAATATAACTTACTCAGCATTTCTTACTACTTGAGCCTCAGATATCTGTATAAAAGAGAAACATTTAGCACATATTATTGCCTAACAACACACATGGATTTATTATTGACATTTCATTACACTCAATATACCAGACACTCAAAATATTCAATAGTAAATGAAATATTCCCCATAAAACTCATAGTTTGATACCAAAAGCTAGGGATCCTTAGGACATCTTTATAAAGGAAACTGCTTCTTTTTTTTTTTTAATCTGTAAATCCTTGCTACATTTGAATTGATTATTTATTTCAAAGATCAAAATTCTTGTAAAGTATTTTTTTTTTTTTTTTTTTTTTTTACACACTAATTTATTCCTTTATTTTCATTTTTCTGCTTAATATTTGATTTTGAATGCACAAATTTGGTTTACATATTTAAATACATGTTAAACATTGGAAATAATCAGCTTTTAATACAAATGAATAAATGTTTTACTTTTTGATGATTCTGGGACTCCTTGTTACAATTTTTGGATACATTATGTAACTAGTGAGCTAGCCCAAATGACTTGACTCACTTTATAGTCCACCAATAGAAGGTTAACCAATCAGAAGACATAGAACATTCAATCCATCGTGTATAAAGGCAGCCATTTTGTTTACCCTACCCGAATGTCTAGTTCCAGCTTGTCAGGCGAAGAGAAAAAGAAGGACGAACTACGCTCTGCTACTTTTACCAAAATATCCACTGCTAACCTGAACAACGCTTTCCTACTGTCTTCAAAATATTCACTGCTAACCTCTGGATTCTATACTCGAAGACGACTGTCATCATGAACAACACTCCTAAGACAAAAGGGTTTTCTCTTGACAGAATGGCTATACAATTCATGACAGTATTCATTCATGCATAGCATGTCTTGTGCAAAGTAGATCTGGTAGAGCATCTCCTTCACCAGATCAGACCACAGCCAATATCCTTCTATATTACCCCCTACTTATTGAAGAAATGCAAGCAGCAGTAATATCACTGAAGAAATGTAAGGCAGCTGGAATTGACAACATCCCGACTGAACTCATTATACATGGCAATGAATCAATGATAGACATGTTAACAAAAATCTCTAACAAAATCTGGTAATCAGGCAAGTGGCCAACAACATAGACCTAAGTCAGTGAATATTGCCCCTGTAAAAAAAAAAAGAAAAAAAAAGGCAATTTCCAACAATGTAAAAACTACAAAACTATCAGTCTGATTAGTCACGGAAGTAAAGTGATGTTGAAAATCATCCTAAATAAATTGATACCACATGCAGAAGAAATCATTGAAGAACAGACTGGATTTCGATGTGGAAATACCACAGAATAGACATTCAATCTCTAAGTTCTATATGAAGAATGTTTGCAACACCAATAAAACCCCTTCCACATATTCATAAAACTTCTAAAAAATATTTGAAAGAGTCTGGCATGAAGCATTGTGGATAACAATGAATAAAAATAAGATGGGCAGGAAGTTAATAATGTTCAGCAATTGTATGATTAAGGCAAGGAGTATGGTATGGTTTGAGGGATCCACAGGAAAGTGGTTCCACAAATCAGTGAAAACAAAAGCTGTTTTCTGTTTTCTATGCTCTTTAACATTTTCCTTAAATGTATCATGTGACACCCTTTAGCAACATGAGAACATGGTCAGCATTAGAGGTTGATACATCAAAATCCTTTGATTTGCAGATTACATAACTGGACTAGTTGGCAAAAAAAGGGTAACTCATCCGTCTGGAAAAGAACCTGGGTGAAATATCCTTCAGATAAAGTAGTGAGATAATTCAAACATTTTGGTTTGGAGAGGGCTCCAAAATGGAAATAATTCCAACAGAAATAATTCCAAGAACCATCTGGAAAGACAAGAAGATTTGCCTAAAATCAAAAATCAGACTATTGCATACATTTTGTACAATCTTTCTGTATGCCTGCAAATCCTGGACATTAATAGAAGATCTACAGTAAAGAATCTAAGAAATAAAAATGAGATGCTACAGCATCATCCTAAGCATCTCTTATGTAAACTGCATTACAAATGATAGTGCAAGTCATCATCAAACAAGAAACAAACACATTGAAAGACATCATAATCACCATCAAGAAGAGGAAGTTGAAATGGTATGGACACATTGTAAGAGCTAACAATCTTTCTACTGCCATCCTACAAGGTACCACCTTAGGCAAAAGAGGCAGACAGAGGTAAAAGTTGTCTGACAGGAAGAACACAGACTCAGACACTGGCATACAACCAAGACACGTGGAGCTGATCAGGTACTCAGCAGACCTACAATCACATCTATTCATGATGATTTTTAACCTTCACTTGAATATCATATTCATAGCTGGACTATACTCATTGATGAGCAACCTCAATGAAAATACATTTACAAGAATATCATTGTACACACATGCATAAAATTACAGCATCAACTTACCATAACTGTATCAACTGATGGATTTTTCTCTTTCAACCAATGTCCTTGATTCCAGTGAGATACCCTATCACCACTGTTTAATAAACAGCTATTATCCAAAGATGAATTTTGCTTTAAACCTGAAAAGATTAAATTTTCATTAAAAATAGGGTTCATTATTTACATTATTTGGACTATTGTCCTCATATTTGTCGCCATATTTATCACAACGTTTTGGCCGTTGTACGCTCCAGCCTTCTTCAGGTGGTTGGAATGTTGAACTGAACCCTTTATTTCACTCACTGGGGTAGACTGTTCTAGTTCCACGTGCCATGTTTGATGGATGTCAATTATCAATTATTTTCCTGTTAATTTCCCTCTGAAACTGGGATAGGCGGGTACAAGAGGAGGAGGACAACAACACTCAGAAAACAGTCTGCCTGCTTTATGTGAAGGGGTTATCAGAGAAAATACAAAGGATCTGCGGTCCATATAACATCAGGACAACCTTCAAAAGCTTGACGACACTTCGCAGATATCTCTCGAGTAAGACCCCCCCCCGCATAAAGGAGAACATGACTAAAGACTGTGTGTACGCTATCCCGTGCAGCTGCAGAAAGGAATATAAAGGAGAGACAGGCTGCCCCCTCAAGGTAAGGCTTCAAGAACACCAGAAAGCTGTAACACGAGGGGAAGTAGAAAAATCAGGCGTGGCTGACCACATATGGAGAGAGAAGGGAGATCACCGCCCTACGTGGGATCATGTTGAGATCATTGACAAGGAACATCACTGGAAAATTCGTAAACTTAAGGAATCAGCACATATGCTAGGCCACAAAAATCTCCTGAGCCAACCAAGCATAGAAATAAATACAATATAGGAACCAGTAATAAGGAGTGCCAGAGAAAAGCAATGATAACAACATAGTTGCAATATGAGCTCTGGTAAAAACATGCAATGATAACAGCAAAATTGCAATATGAGCACTGGTAAAAATGGTTGCTGAAGACATTGGGTTTATAAGTCCCAGAAATTCATACCCAAGGACGCATGGCACAAAGGATAAAGGCATTGGTTAGATCAAGTGACAGGACCCAAAGAGTGTGAGTTCATTACCCGGTTAAGGCAGTGGAGAACTTTCAGAGGGAAATTAACAGGAAATAACTGATAACTGACATCCATCAAACATCGCACGTGGAACTAGAACAGTCTACACCAGTGAGCGAAATAAAGGCTTCAGTTCGACATTCCAACCACCTGAAGAAGGCCGGAGTGTACAACGGCCGAAACGTTGTGATAAATATGGCAACAAAGATGAGGACAATAGTCCGAATAATGTAAGTAATGTACATAATACCTCATCTCAGAAATATAGACAAAAATAGGGTTATACTGATTAATCAATTGATAATCAGTAAATCAATTGCTCTCAAAAAAATCTATCAGAATATTATTTAATTTCATTCTATATCTCAGATAACAGATTATTCTTAGGGATGTAATTTCTGTGATGTAAGAAACACAGATAACTGAATATGAGAATTGATTGTAAAAAAAAAATGATTAGCAGGTGTTGATATAACTGATTATTCATTGATATAACCAATTATTAACTGATTAATCAGTGCAACCCTAATTAAAAATATACATTTCTTTAAATTTCTTTATATTAAGCAGAATATTTGGCTCTTAACAGGTCTTATAATCAGATAAAAAGTTTGCCATTATTTCAATATCTCGATAATCATACCCAAAAAAAATTTCTAGATCTTAAAAAAAGATTTGAATCTATTTTGTTATTGTCATATAAAAAAGACAATAGTGACAAATATTGGTCACAACACTAAAATAGATATTTACTAGGCTTAATTTAGTCCAAAGATATAAATAAAAAAGCCAGGTCATCATGTTAGTTCAGTCATGTAATTACATAAATGAACAAGCTTCATCATTCCTTCATCATTTGCATTTTTTTATCATTGTAGATATCCATTTTTACATAAGTTATTGCTTATTCATTGAAATTTTTTTTTAAATTTTGATCAATACCAGGCAATTGAAAAAGCAAATTTCCAACATATAGATAGACTATCTATAGCACATAAGAATTCTAGGTTTGACAGCCAAGTAAAAATTTAATCTGCATTAGATAAAATACAATTCATAATTAGCATAATCTATAGTCATTGATTACATCTCATATGAAGTATGAACACAATGGATTTCCCATTTTGCAATTGCTTTAAATATTTGCTCTCATTTTAACAGTTGCTGAAAATTATACATATTGTTGCCATCCCCAAATGCCAATATATTTTCAAATACCAAATAAATTCACTCATGGATATTGTATATTTTTTGTTAAATTATATATAGCATTACCATAATCTATCTTGCTTACATAGTCAAGAAACCATTTATTAACTCCAGCAGAAATTATTTAATCTCTTCTGAGAATTGGGAATTTGTATACATTAAAACCAAATATTAAACTTAAATACTAACCTTCTTCTTCAACAAATCCTTTGTTTGTTGGACAGTTATCCTTAGTGGCATTTCCAGAACAGAATAATGTCTTTGCACTGAAATGGATGATTAGAGCTGTTTATGCATTTCATATATCATCTTTTATTTTTTTTCACTGTTCTGACTCAACCTAACTTTGTATGATTTTTGCTACTTCAATACTTCTTCTATCAAGCAATACAATTTCCAGTTTATAGGTTTTTAGTGAGACATTTTCTCATCAATTCATAATTAGAAAATTTATAAAATAAATAAATATTAATTTTTTTTTAATCATTTCACCCCAAACAAGACAATAAATCTACTGATGTATGGGGTTACTAAGTGTGAGAGAATATGAGAAAAAGAAAACATTATTAAGGAGAGAAAACAAAAGAACAGGAATTAAAAAGAGAGAAGAAAACAATTGATATTACATTAAAATTTTTGAAGATCAAAATCGACTAGAAAACAAGCCAAAAGAGAGTTCCACAAGCAAGAAGTGTAAGAGAAAAACTGTTAGCATGGAACTTAAATTAACATCTAGCCATTTCAAATGTAAAATGATGAGACCTTGCTGCCAATCTAGTAGTATTCATAAAGTCTAGGTACCAAAGGGGAAAGCCCCTCAGAACAAGTACCATGAAAATATTTATAGAAAATGGAACAGACAGGGAAGCTATGTTACAGCAGTGGGAAAGTGACTGAAGCCAAGATGCCAGGTCATGAACAATAACAGTATTCTTAGTATTTTATCAAGAATCTCTAAATACATAGCAGAGGCATCAGATCAGATGTAACAGCAATATTCAGTGCATGGATAAATGGTTAACTTATAAATGTGTAAGACAGATTCTGGTGAGAAAATTTATCTAGCATGATACAGTGAACCAACTTTCCAAGCAGCAGACCTATCAATTGATTCAATATAATCATACAAATTCCAGAAACTTTTGGCAAGTATCTACTTACTGTGTGGCTCTTGCATATAAAGGGCCACAAAAGTATATAAAGTTATGTAAGAGGCATCATCTATTTTTTTTTTAATCATTTCACCCCAAGATGCATGAGGTTACTGAGAGTGAAAGAAAATGAGAAAACATTTGTGAGGAGAAAGTACAAAAGAATAGAATTCAGAAAGATAGAAAATGATGATTGATGTAGCATTTAAATTTTTGAAGATCATAGCTGACAAGAAAGCAAGAAGCCAGAAGAAAGTTTCACAGGTGAAGAAACTATTAGAAACTATTAGAAAAGAATTTAGAGTTACAGTTATTTCAATATTAAAATATTGAAACCTAGTACTACACTTAAATCCATAAGGTACCAAAAAGGAATGCTCATTAGAACAATCACCATGAAAATATTTATCAAAAAGACAGGGAAACCATGTTATAATTGCAAGAAAATGACTGAAGCCGAGATGTCAGGTCAGGACCAATAACTTTACAGATTCTTCTTTGAATTTTGTTGAGAATCTAAAGACATATACCAAACCAGATGTAGCAGCAATATTCAATGCATGGACAAATGGTAGAAATACTAAACATGCATGATGGATTCTGCAAGAAAAATTTTATGGCACAAAACAATGAACCAATTATTCTAACAGCAGACCTAGCAATAAATTCACTATAATCATTCAACTTTATGTCAGTGGAAAACATGAGACAGAAAAATATAATGAGTTATTCTCTTGAAGTTTGGCATCAACAATGCAGATAGACAGAAAAATGGTTCTCTAAGATGACTAAAAATATGAGACAGAAACAATGTAATGAGTCACTCTCCTGGAGGTAAGTATCAGCCATGCTGATGGAAGGCAAAACTAGTTCTTTATGATGAATAAAAGAGAACAGTATCATTTTGGTGGCATTAAAATTTACAAGCCATTTCTTGCTCAACTGGCATAGATTGAAGGTAATTTTCAAGACCAGCTTCCAGTTTTACTTTATCAAACTGACTAGAATTACTATTAAGACAGGAGTAAATAGTTGTGTCATCAGCACAGGTAATGAGTTGGGAACTAATGGCATCAAGAAAGTCATTGATGATAAGAAACAAAGTATGTTCAAGAATAGGGCCCTGGGGGATATCAGCATTAATGAGAAAGAATCTAGAAGAGTGGTGATTCAACACGACTTTTATTACATTTGTTAAAAAATATTGGATCAAATCAAAAATCTGTCCAGACACCATAGCCCTTCAGCATGCGAAGAAGACCAGCTTGCCAAACCATGTAAAATGCCGTTCTATCATGTAAAGTCACAACCCAAGCTGAACTGTTCTCATCTAAGTCTTTTAGTAATAACCATTGACACATCTTCACTCAATTTTTTTTTGGTTTATGCCCTTAGTGACAGCAAACTACAGTGCAACTCAAAAGAGTTTGCAAATACTGATATTTTGCATTTCTCTAAAATAATATGCTTTTATGGACAAAAGTTGAATATTTTAATTCCTTACTACTCGCCCAATACCAAAACATTACATCTTAGAATAAATTACAAAAATTAGTTTTATTCAAGATTTTTTTATTAATTAAGGAAATAATACCGACTCAAAAGTTTTGGCAAAAGTTTAATTTCAATGCAAAAAATTTGTCCTGTTCAAAATAATGAAAAGGTGTATTATGTATTATATACCAACGAAAGTTGGTATGGCTTTCATATCAATGTATGAAAACACAAGGAGCACATTAATATTTAATTTTTTGACCATCATTCTTAAGAAGCTCAATAAGTCGTTTATCAACTGAGTTTCCTAACTTTGCTGGCTGTAATTTTAGAACAAACATCTAAAATGCACTTCCACAGGTGATTCTTGTAAGAAAATTGCCATCCATTTTCATAAACTTGACACTTTACTATGGCCCAAAGTTTCTCATTAGGGTTTAAATTGGGACTCTGTGGTGGCCATACCATAATTTTGTCCCCTGTAAAATCTTGATTTGCCAACTATGACTGGGGGCATTATCTTGCTGATAAACAAGATTACTACAGAACACATCATTTTGTGAATTCAATCAGGGTATGAAATTTTCTTTTAAAAATTGGCAATAATTAGCTGAATTCAGTTTGAGTCCTTCTGGAAAGAAACAGTCCAATTAATGTCAAGCCACAAATTCCAGCCCAGAACATCACTCCACCACCACATTGTTGGTTTTTAAAATGCAAGCAAGGAGTTCCACCATTGGAGTTGTCTAATATAGCTTGGGCTTCATCCATCTAAATTACTCTTTGGAAATCAATTTTTAAGTAATTGTTTGCCCATATTAACCTCTTCAGCTGCTTCATTTCGCTCAATGGAGGGCATGAAATTGGAGAACATTGTTTTGCCATACTATGGAGGATGCGATTTTGTATTGCTTTCGATACTCCTTCAACGCTAGCTTGCTTAAAAATCTCTTTGCTGGTGATGTGAGAGTTTTGTTTGAGTGCTCTTATAATTTTTCTTAAATCTCTCTTGTTAACTGCACATGGGCGACCACCCTTGTGCTTCTTGTGCTCAACTTTACCATCATTGACATTGTGCGATGATCTCATTTAATTATTTTTGCTATTTCCACTGTGGTTTTATCATTTGAGAGTAATTTTGATATTTTGGCTTTTTAATCAGCAGTAAGCATCTTACCACAAGCCATTATTTTAAAATTTATGATTTCTGCAAACACTTTTGATTCACCTGAAATATATAGAAATCCTTAAATAAATAATATGGAGCTTTTCATTAATTAAACCATTATATCATGTTAGACATGTCATTTTAAATTAAATATAGTTATTCTAATTTTTACAATTGTTTAAATTTGTATATTCTAGAAATGTTATAGGTGCAAACACTTTTGAGTCACACTGTACATATCAGGATAACAAAATGTCAACAATCTCTCTTTGCTTAATACCATTCAGATATAGCAACTTGTATATATCAGAAATACTTTTCATAAATTCTTTCTTTTTTTTTTTACCTCTTAAAAATCTACATAGGAAAAAATAAAATTTTACACAAAGGTATATATCTTTGTGTAAAACATTTTCTTTTCCTCTGTACCCAATATTAAATGATTTTTGTATCTTTTATTATATATCATTAGTATTGTGCATTAGTATTTTTCAAGTGACTACTTGTCTTGATTTGATAAAAATATTACAATGTCTCTCTTCATAGGAATTTTTCCTATGAAGAAAAACATTGTGATTTTTTTTTTTTTTAAGCATTACACCCCGAGCAAGGCATGAAGCCACTAGGATGCAGGGGGTTGCAGAAGATTTGGAGCAAGAGCAGATAGGAGTGATAGAAGAAAGGATGAGGAGAGGGATAGTGGGTAGATCAAGGTAACTGGAGGTGTCGATTGACATTACATTTGAATAGTTGGAGATTATAGCTCTCAGGGAAACAGTAATTGGGAAGGGTGTTCCACAGGCGAGCGGTGCGAGGTATGAAGCTATTGGAGTAGAAGAGACATCATTCTTTATTATTCTGTTATTAAATATATTTTTTGCCTGAACATATATCTACCTTTCATGTGTCTCTTTATTTTGACAAAGGCAGAAGTAACTGAAAAGATTCATTATTAATATTACACACACAGCATTGTGTTCTTCCAATCAGTAACATAGTAATTGTTGTTCCATGTCAACTGACAACTGACTTATTTGTAGTCATTTGACTTTATGAAAAATAGGGTAAGTCCATTTTGCATATTTGATGGAAATGAAGATCATTGACTTCTAACTATAGTAGATCTTATCTCTCTCTCTCACTATCTTAAGGTGTGTAAACTGATTCTTTTTATTGGGGATCTAAGTCTGAACTCATCTTCTGATCTTCCAACTCCAAGTCAGATTCATGTATACTATCTTCCATAGTTTCTTTCCTACAGTTTTCACTTTCACCAACAGAAATACTCCTCTTCTCTCTCTCTCTGGTTCCTCCTCATTTTTTATTTCTTCCATCTTGACTACTTTATCAATTCTAAGTCTTATTTGATCAGAGTGAGCCAATAAATTCTGTTCATTGGTTGTTATTACTGCTGTATTATGTCCCTTTTCTACAATAAATTTTGCTTTTTCAGGACTTGATTCTCTGTCTTTTTTGTACCCCATTTTTTGTTTGTCAAGTAGGACATTGTTATCGATCTAAATTGTCTTCTCATCAATGCAGAACAACTTTGCACTACCTGTATGGGGAATTGTTCTCATAATTCAGTAATAGTTTCTTTAATTTATGGTCTCTGGATGGGAAAAATTTCTTCAACCCCATTTTCACTGTCTGCACCATTCTCTCTGCAAGTCCATTCAGTGGTATGGTGGTGTTTTATAAAGGAGGAATCCAATTTGCTTTAAACACAAAGACAAAATTTTATCACAAAATTCTAGTGCATTGTCAGCGACTAATGTTTTGGGCAACTATTTTTTGGAAAATATTACTTATAATACTTTCTTTAATGTGGCTACTTTCCTATCCTGAATCCTAACATCTTCAGACCACCAAGAGAATGAGTTGACCAAAATTAAAAATACTCCTATGCCTGCATGGTTCATATGAACACGGACCCATGGATCTTTTTCTTTAGGCTATGAGTGTATCTTGGTTTGACATAAGGTTTTTATTTCCATACATTTTGTGCATTTTTGTACATATTTTTCTATATCACATGAATACCAAGCTATCACGCTTCTAATTTTAATTGTCTCTGTGTTGCTGTTATTCCATAATGAACATTATCATGTACATTTTTTATTACATCTTAATCTTTCTGGTGGTATTAAAACATCTCCATTCTCCGTACTTAACTTGTACCTTATCTTTTTATAGGATCTCTCTCCCCCAGAATAATCACTCCATTTCATTCTATATGCAATTTTGCTTAATATTGGATCCTGTAAGATTCCAAATGCAAGACGATTTGGGAGTAATACATCAGTTTCAATCCAGTGTAATATTTATCTTCTGAATTGTCTGATCTTTCTAATCATTCATTCTTTAGTCTTGATAAAGCATCAACATGTGGAATAGCGTTCCCTTTCACATATTCAATGTCAGCATTATAGAGTGACCTTCTCGAGACAAAATCACTGATACAGCACACTTACTTGTATCCATAATTAAAGTCACTTCCTTTTCAGGGACCTAAATTTTTACAACAGGTTTTTTATAAGTTTTTTCTTTAAATTTTCAAATGTTATATTTCGCCATTAAGTCCATTTAAATTCGCCACTCTTGTTACATAACTCCATAAAGGGTTCCATTAATTCACTATATTTTGGAAAATATCTGCTATAAAAATTGGTTAACCCTTAAAAAAAAAAATTCCTATTCTTTTTTATTTGTGGATGTAGATACCTCTTATATTTGCTTTATCAAATTTGTGTCTGGTGAAATTCCACCTTTAGAAATCTGATATTCCACATATGTTATTGCATCTCAATTTAAAATCCATTTATGGTCATTCCAACATTTTTTTTTTAATTTGATTAAAACATAATCCGTTCTTTCCTTTAACTCTTATTTACTGGAATCACTGATGCAGATATCATCTTGATCATATTCTTAACATCACCAGTTAGTACATTTTCAGTTTGTCTCTGAAAAATAGCACTTGTTGTTAAGGCATATGATTCCACCGGAGTAAACATATCAGAGAGTTAATTATAGTAACCTCTTTAAATTTTTTATCAATTTGTATCTGGTTATAGGCAGATTTGAGGTCAATTTTGGCATAGTATTTCATTCCTAATAACACATTAATAGCAATTTCAATGTTAGGAATAGTGAACGAATTGGAGAATATTTTGTGGTTTACACGTATTTTGTAATCTCCATATATCCTTAAATCTTCATCCGGTTTTTGCAAAACAAGGGGTGAAGCCCAATTATTACCACCAGGGGGAACACACTCTAAAATTCGTTGCTCCACAATTGTTTTTAGTTTAGCAACTACTAAAAGTAGAATGTGAATGGGCAGTTTGCAAGATTCAAAAAGGGGTGACTATTTTCCTTTAATGAATGCTCACTTTGCACACTTTTAATATTCCGGTGTCAGTTCTTTTTGACTTCACACTGTTCGTTAATTTTACTGTATCAACTTTTAAGACATCTATACCCATGAGTCTGACTTTTTTCACATTTCACTACCATAATGGGAATAATTTTGAAGTGGTTATTTCCTCAAAACAACTTAACATCTTGATGAAAGAGCCATCAAATTTAGTTTCAGATAAGTTTTCTTTAATTTGGGTTGGCCCATTTATTCCCCTAAATTTATTGGGATTAGGGTGACATCACTACCAGTATCTACTTGTATAGGAAAAGTTATAGTATTTAAATTAATTTAACTGAGACCTCTAGTAAGTTTTTTTTTAATAATTTAATTCCAAGCGAGAGGATAATGCCACTAAGAAACAAGGGTCTACTGAGAGTAAAAGAGAATGAAAAGACTTTAGAAGGAACCAGAAACCCAATCCTAATTATGTATACACCACTGTATTATCATTGTTAAGCTCTTGCTTGCTCATGAGAAACTTTATCATCTCTGTGAGGACCAGCTTTTATATTTTGGTCACAAATTTGTTTTTATTTCTGAAAATATTAAATCATCTAATTCTTTGAGATACAGCATGATGCAGATCTTTCTAATGGCCTTAAAGCCTGCCAAAGCCAAAAAGAGATAAATAATTTAATTTTCTCTTTTGTTGTCTTAATTTTTGGCTCTAGCCTGGGCTGCAAAACAACAAATCCATGTTTCTAAAAAATCCAGTTTGTCCAACAGTGTTAGAGATTCTATCAGCAATGCCATATTATTGTGCTGTCTTCCAGTCTGTAACATAGTAATAATTGTTGTCCCATGTCATCTGATGACTGACTTATTTGTATTCATTTGACATCATGCAAAACAGAGTGAATCCATTTTACATATCTTACTAGACACATATTATCAAAGAACATGTAAAGACAATACTTTCTTGTCTAACATACAAGCAGCCTGACCAAGAAACTAAAAAAAAAATCTGATGTTTGGTCATTTAGTTAGATTAGAAATGGTTTGAGCTAAGAAATTTTCATCACTCCCTCCACCACATGCAATATTTCCTCAAATCTTCACCATGACTTGCTATTAAAAATAAAAAAATATTCTTTAGTAACTTTCAGCTTATTGAAAAGCAGAATAAATGATTAATTGCAACAGTACACTTTTATTGAAAGTAGTAGTTTGATAGCTATGCAGATTTAAATCTGTTTATATGAAATTTGAATTGTCTCTGGAATAATTTAAGAAACAGATTATCCTTATCACACTCTGCAATTATTACTTATACAATTTTTTAAAAGAAAGCAGAAAAGATGAAATATTGTTAACTGAATTTTTTGGATGATAATTTGTGCATTTTTAATATGTTTTAAGTTTATATCAGTTTATAAGTCTATGTCATTTTTGCACACACAAGCATTGTAACTAAAACTTTTACAATTATGAAGTTTGAGGTGATTCATTTACATATGAAGTCACAAAGGCTATAAATAGCTACAGCTATTATCCATGAGGCAGTTGAGTGCATACTACTTCCCGTGAGTCAGTAACACTACACTATAATGGTGTCACTGATATTTAATGAACCAAACGAACAATCATCACTTGATAATTATGAATATGTATAAGTGTGCCTTAGGATACTAGCAGCTAAAACTAAAACAAAAAGTTAAAGGATTTAAAATCAGTCAGGAGAAAATCAAACAACTACTCTCTTGTTGACAACTGCTGGCTGTGAGAACATTATAAAATTATCAGCAATTGCACACCCAAGACAGTTGGAGGAAATGACATTTGATGATACAAGTCAACTAATAATGAAAAACATAACACCCAAGAAAAAACTAGTAAATCCAGAGAGAGCTAAGTTTATGAATGTTTCTCAAAAAGTAAATGAATCAGTTATTGAATATGTTCTTCATTTAAAACAGGCTGCTAAATATTGTGAATTTGAAAAACTGGGATCAGAAAGCCAATCTATCAAAGTGGATTTCATCCAAATGAAATTGGTAAACAGCCTTCAAAATGAGGAGTATCAGCAAATGATTCAAATGCAATTACAACTGGTAAAGTTATCACTAGAACAGTGTGTTGAATTTGTTCAGTAACAAGAATTAATTGGTAAATTTAATAGAACAAAAATTATGAATCTGGTAGAGGAAATGGACACATATCAATAAAGAAAAAAGATAAAATAATGTGTACTTTTTGTGGATATCAATATCAAAGAGAAAAAAAATGTCTGGCATCTACAAAAACATGTGAAAAGTGTTTCAAAATGAATTATTTTAAACATATGTGTAAATCCAAAAAAAACATAGAGACAGTCCAACAAAATGAAGAGGAAATAAGTATGGATGTCTTTTCATTGGAAAAAAAAAAATTAAAAAAGGTTATTAAAAATTTGAATCAATAATGTTTTATTGGTCATGTAACAAGATACAGGAAATGACAAGAAGAAATTAGGAAAACCAAGATTTAAAAAAGCCTTGTTCAATTGAATCAGCTTGACGAATCCATGATAAAAACATTAGGTTAATTTGAAGCCTACATGGAACTGAAAAATAAGTTTGGCATATTACCAATATTCGTGGCAAACTGTGAAAAGAATCATGGATTAATAGGATATGATGTATTGAACATAAATTTGAAAAAATTGGTAAACAATGTTAAGGCAGAAGAAAATGGAGGGTTAAAAAAACTAAAGGAAAATGTCTCCCCCTCATATTTTGAAGCATAAAAAGTGACAATTCATCTACTAGTAATAGTTGTGGAAAAACTAAAAAAAATTACTGAAACAAGATCTACTTGAGTTCTGCCAGGAGGGAGCAAATGGGTCTCCCCATCAGTAATTTTAAGAAAGAAGGATGGGGATCTGCACATTTGTGGTGACAACAAAATAGGAGTAAACCACAAAATATGTGCCAACTCATATCCTATCTCCAATGTAGAATGGGCTTTGAACACCCTTGTGAGTATGAAAACATTCTTTAAAACTGACCTAAAGTTGGCATACCATCAAATACTTATTGACAAAGACTTTAAGGAATTCACAATAATAAATACATCAATAGGCTTATTAAAATGGAAAAGAATGTTGTACGGAATTAAAACTGCAAGTGCAATTTTTCAAAGTTATTGATAACAAAATAAAAAAATATACTACCAGGATGACATTTGTGTTGGTGCTATTAACAATTGTTATATTCCGTATTTTAGATGCCATGACTAAAGATGTGAAAAAACAATGTGGGCATAATACTGCGTTTGGTTTTGCAAACAATGAAATTCAGAATCGAAAGAACAAGAAAGACTGTAGATATATTTTATAGTCTTTTTAGTGAGGAAAATAAGAACAAGTAAAAGGTTCGTATTTAAGAAGTTGAATGTCTATGGTAGTGGCAAGTAAAGTTCATGGAGTTAACTTGACTTATGGAAGGGGAAAGGTACCCTTTGACAAAGCGTCGGACGAGAGTTCATTAGCAGCAGCAGTCACATGCTTCGTCCGTTGCCGGGCCAGTGTGTCAGGAGTGAGTGACATGACCCTTCTGCTTCCACCGTTGAATGGGACTCCCTTTTGACTTTCCCGTGTTTAACTTATACAAGCCTATCGGCTCCAAATGGCAATTTTTGACTCTGGCATTGAGATGGTCCGATTGGTTGATTTAATTCTTTCATTTTTTGAGTTTATCCCAAACGGAAGTATCTGCGTCGATTTTTATCGTAGACGCAAAGTTTTCATTTCAGTCGGGGACTCGTGATGGTAACTTCTGTTTATCGAAGCAGGGCAAGATCTGATCTTGTAACACAATGAAAAATTAAAATGAAAACCCAGTACGATTTTGAATAAGTTAAAAAATGCTGGATTAACAGTTAATAAGAAAAATATGTGCACAACACTCAAAAAATATAAATTTTGGGATATTCCATATCTAACAAAGGCATATCACCATACAAATCATTAATTGACAAAATATTGTTGAAGTACATAAGAAAAAAAGGATTGGAATCTTTCTTAAATTTGGTTTTGGCTTGTTTTGTTTCGTTTTATGGCATATCAACCTCAAATGGGTTTTTTAATGCCAACAAATTTTTTTTTTTCCTAGTAATATTTTGTTTTGTCAAAAATCTATTTCTGATAATATCTTTCCTTCAAAAATCTATTTCTGGCAATATTTTTCCCTCAAAAATACAAAAATAATTTCTTTTTCTTCTTCCCAAAATGCATTGCTGGTAATAACCTCTTCTCTTTCTTCAAAAAAGCATTGCTGGCAACACCCACTTCTTCAAAAAATGTATAGCTGGCAATACTTTTTTCAAAGAATGTATTGCTGGTAATATTTTTTTTCAAAAATGCATTGCTGGCAGTATCTTTTTTTCAAAAATGCATTGCCGGCAATAGTTCACCTCTTCAAAAATTTATTGCAGGTAATAATCTTTTACAAAGTATTTCTGGTATTAAAACCTATTTTTACACTTTTATAGTGTTTTTAACCCTTGTTTATGTATTAGATTTCATGAATTTTTACTTGTCCAATTTATGTTTAGTCAGTGAAGTGTCTATACTTTCTATGCCCTCCAGCCCATTAGCATTTTGTTTCTTGTCATGTTTTGTTCTTTGAACTTCTTTTGTTTCTGCTTGTTTGTTTGATTTTGTTCTCTTGGTTTTTACATTCAGTTCTTTTAATGATCTTTGTATGGATGATGACTGTTCCCTTGTTTGTGATGGGCTAGAGTTTTGTTCCTCTATGTCCATTTCTCTTGATTCTTCACTAAAAATTGTGTTATTTTTTTTTATGTACCTTTTGATTCTCTTGAGAATGTTTAGAGGCTTCTATTTCTTGGATTTTTGTACTTTGGTTTGGAATTTTCGGACTTAATTGTTTTGTACATGTAGAGTTTTTTTTTTGTTTGAGGTTGATGGAACAGTATTTATGAGTGATATACTACATTTTAGTAGTTCTATTAAACTTTTTAATCTTATTTATTATAAAACTCAGATTGTTTGTGTGTGTGTGTGTGTGTGTGTGTGTGTGTGTGTGTTTATATATTGGATCGGTTTCTACATTTTTTATTATAACTGATTTCAACAAAACTTCACAGGACTACGTAAAATTACCTTGCGGTGGTTCTGACAGTGCAAAAATTGGAAAAAACACAATTGTTTTTTGCACAAAATCAATTTAAAAACACAATAAAACACAATTCTGTTGCCAGAATGAAAGGGGACAACTCATATCAAGTTATACTTATAAAACCCAGGTTGTGTGTGTGTGTGTGTGTTCTTTATATATGTGGATCCATTTCCTACATTTTTCAACCGATTTCAACAAAACTTCACTTTTTTTTGACAGGTAGTGTTTCTTATTGTCTTGCACACTTTTTTCTTTATTTTTACATACAGAATGCTTTAAAGATTCCATTTACAAGACAATTGTTTATAATAAAATTCTATTCAATTGGTAGACTCATAACGATTGAAAACAATGTTTTTGTTTGAGTTTGGGTTTGGGTTTGACCAATTTGAAAAAAAAAACAAAACAAAACAAAACAAAAAAAAAACTAAGTAAGACATGCATGTCCGTCAACCTTAAACAAAAATCTTTGTCAATTTTATTTTTCAGTCTTGATGATGGTCGATACTTGATCTATCTCTTATTGTTACATCCCCGGGCAACGCTGGGCTCTACTGCTAGTTTGTTAATAAAAGTTATAAGATCTTGGCTTCTTAATGCATTGTTTTCTTGGATATCTTTTTGTTGATTTGATATTTTAGTGATATTTGCATATGATGCTTGAAGTGAATTAGATTCAACCTGTTTTCTGGCTTCTTGGAAGGAGATATTTTGCATGTATTTTCTTATAATTATTTCCTTTTCCTTTTTCCAAATGTTACACTCTTTGGAGTCTGCTGGATGTTTTTCTTTACAGTTCCCCACATCTTTGACAGACTGATGTTCTCGTACAAATATTTTAAAGATGACCAAATCTTTGACATTTATGACATCTACAGGGATTGAGAATGTATGGCTATACCTTGGCTATTGTGTAACCTATCTTTATTTCTTTTGGTTGAGTCAGTTTTTCAAATGTCAAAATGAATGTGATGTTGTTTATTACTGTTATTTCTTTTTACTTGAATTCTTTTAACATCTGTTACTCCTTGCTATTTTAGGGTGTCGTCATTTTCAATTTCTTCTGATGAGCAAAATGACAGTTCTGGGCATTTTGATGAAATAAGAAATTGATGGGGGTAGGCCTCTACTTTATTGTTGTCAATTTGCTTGATTTTTAGCAATTTCTCTGTGTCTTTTTTGGATATCACTTGAATTTAATAGAGTATTATTTTTCTTTATTTTTTTAACAGATTGTATTTGATCATGTCTGAAATAACCCTTTGCAACACAAAAGGAGACACTTTTGATATATCACCCTCTACTGATTCTAAAACAATGAAAGTTGGAAATTGATTTTTTTCTATTTCATTTTCGCTTTCAGAGGTCTCATATTGTCTCTTGGTTCACTTATAAGAGATAACCTTATAATTTTATTTTTTGCATTCACTGTCTGTGCTCCCCACCTACCTCAGAGTTCCTTCCTAAAGGACGCTATCAGTGGGGACTAATCCCATTCGCCCTAATCCGCCAGGGCTATACAATATATTTGTGATGTCCGTGGATACGAACACCTGCACTCCCCCACCCATCTATCCAAATCTAGTATGATGTAAGGTTTCACGGCCCTGTCAGACCCATTATCTATCATCCCAACTAGCCCTTGCCACTATGTGACTAGGCAATTGGAATGGTTTGGGCTATTCCATTCGCCCGTCTATCCCAGGTAGGGACCAAAGTGACGTGTTGTGGAAACTCCTGGTCATTTTATACCAGATCAGGAGTCACTCAGTCACCAGGAATCCGTCCTCAAACATCACGTGTCGCCACCCATGACAAACTGAACCAAATTGACAGAACCTGGAATTTATTTGGACAAAAGAATAGCAAATGAAATTTGAAAATTTAAAATCTGTTCTGGCAAAGAAATCAGTAGTAAAAATATTAGACACTAGAAAGGAATTAGTATTAACAAGTGATGAAAGGAACACTCAATTTTGGTAATATTAGCTCAGGATGGCTATCCTATTATGTATCTTTCAAGAAAATTGTCAAAAGCCAAATTGAACTACTCAAATATTGAGAAATAAGCGTTGGCCATAATATGGATGAGAAATAGAGCTTGTCAGTTTTCTGATTGGAAAGAAATTTGTACTTAAGTCAGAACATAGAGCTTTAGAATTCATATTTAATCCTAGGAAGGAACTTCTTACGATAACATCTTCCAGAATTCTAAGATGGGCCTTAATGTTAATGGTGGTTGAATTTGATATTGAGTACATGAAAAATTAATGCCATTCCACATGTAGATGCTCTGTCAAATTGTGGTTTATTACTTCTAAAAGTGAAAAAGAAGGAAAATCCAAAGATACTTTCTTACACTGGGTTGAAACTGATATTTTGTCAATAGACAAAATCTGAGGATAGGAAGTGAGATCCCATATTGAATAGTATATTATTCAGGATAAAAAATAATAAGTGGAATAATTGCTCATGGGCAGAAAGACATTTTAAAAAGGCTAAACACAAGTTAACTGTAGAAAATGGTGTAATTTGTAATGACAACATAGTGGTTCCGCCAACAACACAAAGGAGCAAAATTATAAAAAGTATACAGATGATGTTCCTTTCAGAATAACATCTACACAAAGGAGATTAAGGCTAGAGGCATAGTGGCTAGGCTATTCTACAGATGTAGAAGAATACATTAAAAGGTGGGCACAGGCTCTAACCCAGAGAGTGTTGGGGTCTTTGAGTTTTTCCCAATTCTCAGACTAATTAACTAAATTCTAATAAAGTTCCTTTGTTTAGAATTTTTTCTGCAACATTCTTAATGTTTCCCAATTTGGGAGTTATCTCATTCCACAGGTAAAGGTTATAGGCCCCTAATTATTCCCATTGGGCTTAAACTCATGTCTCCCACCAGGGTTTCTGATTGGCGGAGACCACTCTCTCTTCCGTTTACCTGAAACTATTCTTCTGAGCGTTCCTTCAGCTAATACTTCCTCTCAGAACCATATACTGGTACTTCTACCCTTTGGTGGGTGGAGACAATACCATCTCCTTTCTCTTATCTACTTAGTGCTTCACCCATTACGATTCCTGGTCAGGGAGAATTAACTCCCTCTTCCCACTCCCATCCTTAGGACAGTCAGCCTGATATCTGGTCTTTATTCATTTTCATGACATTGTATTTGTATTTCAATTTTCCCTGGGTTTATTTTACCTGTCATGACAGTTCAATGATCACAAATCCATTGTTCTTTTATCTAGCTTTGGATCATGATTCCTTGATAACTGGAATACACTTTCCCAGAATTTGGCCAAGTTTGAAATTTACCATATCCCTTCGTTTCTCTGCTCTTAAGAAATTTTTTTTTTTTTTTTAAATGAAAACAATTTCACCTATGAGTGATTTTCTCATGGCTTGTGGTCAATTTTCTAACCCAGATTTACCTTTTAAACAATGATACCTCTTGGTGATTCAGCTTTGCCAAATTCATTATTTTCTGTTGACAAGTGATTGCTTTGTGGGGAAAAAAATCAGATGTTCCAGCCCCTCTTTTCTTCGAATTTATATAATCTGGTCATGTAATTTTGGTATGGCTATCAATTCAACCCCTAAAGTGTCACAATATCACATACTGGAAGATTGAAAAGTCATCTGTCCTATGCCACCAACGAAAAACTATGGTACAAAAAGAATAGTGAATCTAATCTACAAGAGGAAAGATTCCAAAAGCAACAAGAGGAAAGATTCCAATCTAATCTACAAGAGGAAAGATTCCAAAAGCGACAGAACACTATGATAATAGAAAAAAAAGGAAATGGAATATTAGTACATGCAGACCAAGTTAGATTGCAACACAAGAGTGATAAAAAAGTGAGCCTGAAAGTAATGAAGGTGAAAGTGTCATGTCAAGGCAAGATAAACTAGACAGTGAAATCGAGAGGTAATATAGACTCTGAAGATAAACAAGGACAATCACTGGAGAAACACTCCTATGAAAAAGAAGGAGGTCAAGATCTATCATATCAAGACAATCTCTTAGGGAGAGGGTGGAAGATAGTGAGAAAACAAAAGCTCCCAGAAGTACCAGGGAATATTATAGCATAAAACCTTTGGGAAATTAAATCCAAAGATTGTTGAATCTGGGAAAATGTTTAAGATTTAGATATCAAATAGGAACTGAGATTTATAAGTGCTTCCTTATAAGTGCTATAGACCAATAGTAAAATAAAATTATATTTTTATTTTAGCTATCATATTTGTAGCATTATAACTTAATTCATTCAAAACATAAATTTGATTTTCAAAAACATTCAAATGAAAACCATACTAGAATAAGTTATGTCAGGAAATTGTGGCACAAATGCATAACTGCCAACACACGTTCAAACAATTACAGAATCCAATATTTTACAAACCTTTTCAGTACTTTGCTGGCTCTTTTCTGAAGTTGCAAAGCTTCCCCGTGAGTTGATCTCTTAATAAAAGAAAACACAAAATTTTATAAGACACTGAAGAAAAAAGGTAAAAGCAAGAAAATTTTAAATAAACTTTCCCAGCCAAAATTGTCAAAAGAATATAATTTTCTGGTATCAATTCCTTTTATAGTGTGGAAAGTTTTATTTTTGGTTCCTTTAAGGAACATAAAATATTTGCCCATATTCTAAAGAGATTTCTTGAAAAAGTAATCCATATTAAAAAATGTATAAACTTAAGAAACATGGCAATTTTTAACCCACAAAACAACAAAAAATATAATATGTCAAAAGGACAGTCTTTCTGTTGATACCGTTATTACTGTATACTCCCTTTGTTTTTAAAAGCTATGTTTAGAATTTTAATAACATATTACACACTATTTGGTTGTTAGGTTGTTTATTTTCAAGATTAGTTTTATACTTACAAGATTATAAGCATATGTGAATATTCAAACTGATTGGCAATTAGCCAATATTTTGCCAGCCATTTCAAAGTACCCAATTTGCCAGTTTTGCCATTTGCTTTGATCAAGGTGTTTAGTATCCATTCTTCATTTAAGATTTCATCAGTCAGCACTTGGCTAGCAATAAATAATCTATCTGTAAATTTTCTAGGCATGCTTCATGCAAAATTTTTTTAAAAATTGGTAAAGATTTAAAAAATTCTCAAAATGAAGTTTTTCGAAAAAAAAGAGTAGGAAGGGGGTTAACCTATAAGTGCTGGAGTTTTAGACCTTTCATTTTTCTTTTGATTAAGCATCCTTGATCCTAGATTATGATTCTAAAAAAAATGGAAAATTAAAAAGTATTCTGAGATATAAAATAATCTAAGAAAATTTATAATGTTTGGAAAAATTAAATGTTTATTTAAATTTTTTTATTCCATAGTTCACAGACGTTTTTTATAAATTTATGACGAATAAGGCACAGATCCATTTTGACCTCGCCACCCTAACATTGGACGGGGTAGGGATACTGTTGGGAGAGGATAATTATGAACAATTGCCAGTGGTGGCCCAGACAGATATAAAGCTTCCCTCTAGGACTACTGTATCTGGGAAGGGCAAGATTATAACAGAAGGAGTGCTGAACAGTGACCTGTACCAAGTGGTCCCTACTGAGAAGTATGATAATAGTGAAGGGGAAATAACCATGTGTGATTCGTTGGTGAAGAGGTCGGGGACCGTTCCCTTACTGTTAACCAATACTGCCAATAAAACTATTAAAATAAAGCAGAGAGAAGAGCTGGCATAGGCGTGCCCAGTGAGAGAAGTCGAACAGGTGAGAGTATGGAATGAGAATAGGCCTGGGAATAAGACAGGTAGCGATGAAATAAGGGATGAAGATATAACAGCTCCTGAGTGTTATAGGAGGAAATTGAGGGGATTGCTGAACGGTAATCGGGCGGTAGTAGCCATTATGGATAAGGAACTGGGACAGACAGAGGCAGTTGAAATGAAGATAGACATGGGTAATCACCCACCCATTAAGTTAAGACTGTATAGGACCCAAATCCACAAAAGAAAATTAGTAGAGGACGCAGTGAATGAAATGATGGAATCAGGGATAATCAAAAGATCCAAATCTCCCTGGAGTTTTCCAATAGTGATTGTTGAAAAGAAGGATGAAGGGCATAGGTTTTGTGTAGATTGTCGTCAATTAAATGCCATTAGGAAACCGCTGGCAGTGTCTCTCCTCTTGATTGATGATATTCTAGCTCTTTTAGGAAAGTCTAAATGTTTTTCCACCTTGGATTTGAGGTCGGGATATTGGCAGGTAGCACTTAGCAAAAAGGATCAGGAAAAGACCGCTTTTACCTGCCACATGGGTCTCTTCAATTTTAGAGTTATGCCATTTGGGTTAGCAAATGCTCCAGGTGTATTTAGTCAGTCAATGTCCATCATATTGAATGGCACTGAGGCATTTGCCATGGCATACCTAGATGACATCATGGTCTTTTCAAAATCACTGGAGGAGCATTTTGAACATCTGCAGGTGTTCGATAGGTTAAGAGAACATGGATTAAAGTTAAAATTATCAAAGTGTTAGTTTATGAAAGAAGAGACAAAGTACTTAGGGTTTATCATAAATAAAGAAGGAATAAAAACGGATTTAGACAAAGTAGAGGTTATAACAGCCATGCCCGCACTGAAGACCATAAGAGAGATTAGGGGATTTATTGGAGCCATCGGATATTATCAGAGATTCATACCAGCATTTACTCGGCTAACAGGCCCTCTAATAGCTCTAACTAAAAAGTATGCTAGGTTTAAGTGGTCCGAGGATTGTCAGCATGCATTCGAGGCTCTAAAGGACCAGCTGACAGGTGTACCCCTGTTGGCCTACCCAGGCCTGAGTAAGCCCATGGTGCTGTACACCGATGCTCGCGATAAGTGCATTGGGGCGGTTCTTACACAACCATGTCCCGATAAGGATGGACCAGTACTGGGTGTGCCTGAGGAAGTGCCGGTCTATTTTCTGTCTCATCGGCTCTCCGAGACTCAGCAAAGGTGGCCAGTAATAGAAAAAGAGGCGTTCGCCATTCTGTATGCTGTGCAGAAATTAGATTATTATTTGAGTGGGGCTGTGTTTACCATTGAAACAGACCACAAACTCCTCAAAATATTTGTTAGAGGCAGAGTGGACGAATAAGAAGATACAACAGTGGGTATTGAAGTTAAGTGGGTATAACTGCAAAATAAAATATTTGGCAGGGAAGGATAATACCTGTGCTGACCTGTTATTGAGGATTCCGAGGCAATTAGAGACCGAATCTGTCAGGTTGGAGCCGGGTGTGGATGATAAAGCATTCCAAATTAATGTGATCAATTCACAGGTGTTGAAGGAGAGACTTGGTTGGGAAATGAGTGAAACAGAGATTGTTTCAGACCTCCCACTGAAGAGATATTCAAGAGAATAGCGAGATAACAACTATTAGGTCCAGGGTAGAGGCAGGGCGTACCTCCAAATATATGGTGCATGATGGAGTGTTGTATTACCTTTCAGGAAGAGGTGAGGATGTAAGTTTAAAAATGGTGAAACCTGAGAAGATGAGAGCTGAAATTCTAGACCAGTGCCATAGGAGGTTAGGACACCTGGGAATTGATAAGATGTATGAATTAATAATGAGAAATTACTACTGGCCTAAGTTGTTTAATGATGTTGTGAACCATGTAAAAAAATGTGTAACATGCCAAGTACAGAGTCGAAGTATTAGAAACGAATGTTCCGAATTATCCATTTCAGAAAGTAAGCATGGATATTTCCAGGCCCTATGGAGAAACACATAAAGGTAATCTTTACATAGTGAGTTTTGTGGACTGGCTGACGAATTGGCCTGAGGCATTTGCCATACCGGATAAGAAGGCACGAACGGTGTCAGATATAATCCTGAACGAAATATTCCCTAGGTATGGGGCCCCCGAACAGTTGGTTACCGATAATGGATCGGAGAATGTGAATCAGATTATGAGAGAGACGTTGGGAGAATTAAACATACAGCACATAACCACCTCTCCATATCACCCCCTAAAGTAACACTAAGGTAGAAAGATTTCATAAGACCCTCGCTGATGTGTTAGCTAAACTAACAGAGGATAACAGGGAAAATTGAGATTTATTCGTAATGCAAGCTTAGCAGCTGTGAGATTCTCAATGAATGAGACAACAAAATTTTCCCCTTATGACTTGATATATGGCAGGGATGTAGTCTTACCTATAGACAATCTGTTACGACCTAGGAGGAAGTATTTAGGAGAGGATCATCACCAAATAGTTTTAGAACAACAGCATAAAATTTTTACGCAGGTGAGGAGGAGGATTGAAAGAGCCCAGAAAAGGCGAAACGATAGGGTAAATAAAAATAGAGAAGTTTCCTTCCAGATAGGTGTTCCAGTGTATTATAAAATACACCTGAGAGAAGGTAAATTGGACCAGAGATGGAGTCCATACTATAGGATAGTGGAGCAGACGGGTCTGATTTCCTTTGTGATCTGGGACCAATTGACCAGACAAGTAAAGAGAGTGCATGCGAATGATATAAAGCTAGCTCAAATAGGAGAATGGAAAGGAACCGAAACAAAAGGAAAACTACGTTGGTAGAACCTGAAGGGTTAGAGACTGAGAGTGAAAGTGAAGGGAGTGAGGAGATTGAAATTAGCCCAACTACCCTTCGAAGGCTGAGGAAGGTAAGTCAGACCCCAGCGGGACATTCTGAGGAAGCAGGGATTGAGCCTAACCTTAGGGAAGAAGAACCGAGTGAATGGGAAGAAGAAGATGAAATTCCATTAGCTCAATTGCAGAGTAAATTGTGGGCTGAAAAAGCACCTAGTGTTAATGAGGAATTACCACTAAAACTTGAGGTTGAGGGGCCGGGGCGAAAGCATTAGGTAAAATTAATCTTGTAAATAAACAATGTAAGAACTGTGTGTAACATTTTTGTTGTTATTAAAATTTTAAACATAACATTTTAAAACAAACATTGCTGAGGGAATTGAGAGAATATACAATAATAGTGGTGTAAAGAGTAAAAACATCCTTTTGACACCATTTTTTGCAGGTATGAAGATTAAATCTTGCCAGAAGCGCCTTAGGAATACAGCCACCTGAAATACACCAGTAATTTTATTTTTACAATCATTAAAACAAAAATGACCCTGAGAAAATGTATAAAAATTAAAAATAGAAAAAGTTCTGATTTAAAGTTATTTTCAGAGTTTTATGCCATTAGCTAAAAACATTTTAGAAAAGGCATCACCATTTTCTTTCAGTAAATCCTCTTGAAGAAGAGATTATCAGGTTGAATAAATAAATGTTAACAACTATAAAATGAAACTGCTCTCTTAATTGTATTAGAAAACCTTTTTTACCATCCATCAGCATAGCTGATACTAACCTCCAGGACAGTGACTCATTGTGCCTTCCAACCTAATGTTTTCATCTATGAACAGTGAACCAATTTTCCTAGCAACATACCTCACAATTTATTCAATACAATCTTTCCACTACATATGAAGTGAAAAGATTATATTGAATAAATTGCTAGGTATGCTGCTAGGACAGTTGGTTCACTGTGTCATTCTAGACAATTTTCTCGCCAGAATCTATCTTACACATTTATAAGTCTACCATTCATCCATGCATTGAATATTGCCATCACATGTGACTTGGTGCTTCTGATATGTATTTAAAGATTCTTGATAAAATACAAAGAATCTAAGCTCTAGGCTAACAGTTTCTTCTCTTGCACTTCTCACTTGTAGAACTTATTGCTTTCCAGTGTTATGATGGGCTATCATTTGAACTGTGATTTGGCTACGAGTGTTGTGGTCGAGAAACAGAAGAAATCTATTGCAGTTGCTACTGTAAGTTGACAGTCTTTTCTTTTCTATTTCAGCATTTACTTTGTCTCTAGCAAGATGGCAGAAAGACCGTTCAACATAAAACTGATCCCTGAATTCAGTGGTGATACAAGTGGACAGTCTGTGGTTGAATGGATCAAAAATGTGGAACTGGTTTGTGAATTATGCGAGATCACGAAGATTGAACAGATTCTTCCACTGCGCTTGTTTATAGGCAGCTGAGCAAAGAACAGAAAAGTGACATTGAGTAAATAAAGTGCACTCTACTAACTGCGTTTTGAACTGACCAGTTCATGGCCTATGACCAATTCCAGGCATGGTGTCTGCAACCTGGCTGGACAGTAGACGTATATTTGGTGGAGTTAAAGAAGCTCGCCGTACCGATCGCACTGCTTCCTGAAAAATAGATGACCTGTGTCTTCGTGTCTGGATTGCCTAGTCATGTTAAGCATATACTCCACGCATCATCCAGAATGGAAGACATGACGCTCAATCAATTGTTGGCCAGAACCCGTGCTATCATGATCGACAAAAAAGAGGCTGATGAACCAGTGGCCGCAGTCGTTCAACCAATTGAAGAGGATCCGACCCCAGCTATCCGTCGCCATGGCGATGTCACCTGCTATCGGTACTCTGGGCCAAATCATTTTGCCAAAGACTGTGGCTATCATCCCGAAGACATGCGCAGTGGGTAGGCACAAAAAGGCACGTCTCGATCTAAGATATTTCCAATGTCATAAAGTAGTTCACATTGCCTCTAAGTGTCCGGGAAATGGAATGGGGGACGCAACGTAAGCACCGGTCTCTTCCCTGCATCGAGCATGAAAGAGGTGCTCTCTGTGATTAAGGTGTGCATCAATGGAATAATGCGTACCGCTTTAACAGATTCGGGCTGCTCTCGGTGACTCACGAACGGTTCGATTTGTCGACAGTGGAGCAGACAAAAGATGGACGTACTAACAGCCGATGGAAAGTCTCTCAGAAGCCAGGGAGTTCGAAACATCAAACTCAGTATCAACAACGGTGACCCCGTCACAGTCAGTGTGTTGGTTGTGAACAGCACATTATTAGGTTTTGATCTGCTCCTTGGGATGGATATTATTAAGGAGCTGGGTGGCGTACGCATTACAGAGGCAGGAAAGTCAAGTTTTCTGTTTCCTTGAGAAACAGAAAACTTGACTTAGTGCCCGCTGCAGAAAAGCATTTTGCGGACTTTGGGCTCGAGTGCAAGAACCCAGAACAACTGGAGGACAGTGCTTGTGTGCTCGGCTTGCAGGTCTGGGAGGAGCACAAACGTGCTTTACTGGAAACATGAAAGTGAGCTCCCAGACATTCCCAGACACATGACACGACGCAGCGTGTTCTCGTTATGTGGAAAGCTGTGGGCAATTGGATCCGCATTGCAACTGCATTTATCGAATGTAGGGTGACTGCTGTCACTTCTGGCTGAGATGACAAAACAGATGATGCTCCCCTTAGACACATGATAGCGGAAGTCATTACCAGGGTGTGTCAAGACGACCCCATATGTGGTAAATGGTGCATTGACGGATGTGAATTTGACGTCTGGGTCGATGCGAGCTTCCTTGCAACAGGAGTGTGTCTTGAAATAGATGAAACTGTCGTGGAAGACGTGTGTTGGTTGCGTCCCAAGAAGGATACACAACATATCAACCTGTTGGAATTAGACACCGTTATCAAAGGAGTAACCGCGGCCCTTCAATGGAATGAAAAGGTGTTGCATTTATTCACAGATTCCGCATGCGTGCATAAGTGGATAGTAGATACTCTTACAGGGAAGGCCAGGATACATACAAAGGCTGCAAGCGAAATGCTCATCCGAAGACGGCTAGACACACTGGGAAAGTTGGTAAGTGAGTACAACTTATCAGTAGATATACAGCTAGTCAGATCAAATTGGAACGAGGCAGATAATTTAAAAAGGGTACCCCAGAGATGGCTTAACACTGTTAAGAAAGAGGTAGAGCCAGTAGGACATGTCTGTGCAACATCAGCGAGCGATTGTAACTCAGATTTACTAAAATCTATGCATTGCCAAAGCGGACATCCCAGTGTAAAATGGACCCTATATTTCGTGAGGCAGATTGATACCTCCGTATACAAAGCTGCTGTCAGGGCAGTGGTCAGAGAATGCAAGGAGTGTCAGTCCATCAACCCAGCACCTGTGCAATGGCCAAAAGGACAACTGAGTGTGAATAAAGTGTGTCACTATGTTGGAATGGACATCACCCATCATAATGGAACTCACTATCTAACTCTGATTGACTGTGGCATAACCCGGATCACTATTTGGCGACATCTGCGTTGACAGGATTCCACAAGCGTGATTGACCACATGCGAGTGTTCTTCTTTGAACGTGGACCTCCAACAGAACTCCTCACTGACAATGACACTGCATTCCGCAGTGGACTATTTAAAGATTTTTTTGGATTCATGGGAAGTCTACCTCAGATTTCGCTGCGCATATGTTCCATCAGGAAATGGCATAATCGAGCGATGCCATCGGAGCATCAAGAGAATCGCTGCTAGGAAGCAGTGTTCCATAATGGATGCGGTGTATTGACACAACGTTACCCCTAAAGACAATAATGTATCACCCTCAACTGCGCCAGCCAACATGATTTACCAGAACAAAGTCTGGCTAAGAGGCATTGACGCGATGCATTCAACTGAACGTATAAAAGAACGAGCGCCGTATGACCTAGGCGATCGCGTGTGGGTGAAGGCTCCACATAGCCGGTGTACAACTCGGTACCGGGTGGGGCATGTCACTGGAATAAGTAACTCGCACTCTGTGCTGGTTGATGGAATACCGAGACACATAAAAGACTTGCGTCGCTATGTAGGTTCAGATACTTCAACAAGTGACACTAGCAGTGAGTGCTCAGGAAGTGAACGAATAATAACCATCGGAAATAGGGCTAGCACCTCTTCAGATGGCGAAGACTGTGCGTGAAGTTGTCAGATCGGAAGAATCCTCAGAAGACGAGTCTTCAGAACATACCACACAATCCCCTCCAACAGTTGCCCCGCTCCGGAAAGCTCAAGAATAAAGAGGCCCGCCCCTGAGTGTCACTTATGTGACAGGGGGGAGTGTAGTGAAAGAGATAATCATTTACCCCCAAAAAAAGTGTGCGATCTGCCAAAGAAAAATTACCAAAAAGTAGTTAGCAAAAATCTACTTCAATGACTAGAATATATGCTAATGTTCTCCCCTCCCCTGAATGGCATGACCAATCAGAAAGATCTCTCGATGAACCAAAGCCGTTGATTTTCACTTATAAAAGCAGAAGATTTTCTGAGCTGCTGGGTGGAACATTCGTTTTTTTTGCCCGTGAGACGTGAAGGTTGGACGTGTGACCCCATTTCGTTGTTTCTACTTTGTTTGTTGGACTGTTACAATGGGTTATCGTTTGAACTGCGATTTGGCTACAAATGTTGCAGTCGAGAAACAGAAGAAATCTATTGCAATTGCTACAATAAGTTGACAGTCTTTTCTTTTCTTTACAACAACAGTTGCCTTGTTTGGGGTGAAATAATTAAAAATATAATAAATGAATATTCAGAACCTACAAAATAATTTTTATATTATCTTCAATGTCAGTATCTATACAAAATAAAGTTGAAAAAAATTAAAGCAACATAAATTCACTGAATGAAGCTAAGAAGCATAGGGTTCTATAAATTCAGCACAAATAATCATCATTGAATTTATGCTTTAAAATGAAACAAAGTAGATTTTAAAATTAGAAATATATTTTGCAAAGTCCTTTAGTTAACACTCTCTAAACATTATCATTTATGTCTAAAGTGCCTTATGGTCATGACAGCCAATAAAACACAAGATATTTGGAATTCAATTATCATGATGGTGAATAAATATAAACATCAAGAAATAGGTGCAATATACAACTCTATGAATAGAACTTCATTTACATTTATATACAGAAACAGCTAAGTCAAAGCTTATAAGCAAAAATGCTAGAATTGTTGTTGAATGAATGAATAAATGACTTCTCATCTTTCATCAATCTGCTGCTCACTCAATTTCCAACATGACTCTCATACATAATTCCATTGTATCATTTATTGAGTTGCCAAATTTTTTTTGATTCAGCACAACATTGACCAATTTCAATGTGGCACACCACGACCTAATTCCAAAAATAATTTTAAATGGGATTCACTAGACAAGTTCAGGGTAAAAGTGTTGACTTCACTATAGAATAAAATTTCAATTAACTTACAATTTGTAAGGTCAGTAAATAAATTATCAGAATTAACAAACAAAACATTTTTAAAACACTCCTCACCTCAGAATCAAATATCTGTTTTTGGTTTCCATCCAAACTAATACTGTTCCAAGCATAATTTTCATCTTCAGTTCCAGAATTTACAGTAGGTTTATCTTGATACTGTAAAGTTTCATTTTTTGCTACACTGTGCAACCAAAATCCCCTATGACAAAACTTTTCATGTGCATGTTCTTCTCTGTTCAGTGGCTCATCATATCTGTAAATTATTAAATAAGAATGAATGGAAATTGCTGTTCTTTACCTCCTGCTTCACAATATATTGATAAAGCCACACAAAACTTGTAGCATATTACTTTTATTATAATAATAATCTTTGTGCTACTTCAAACAAGAGTGATTGGAGAAAAATCTAATGTAAAAATTATTTTTACTGAAGAAATTTTTGCCTTTGAAGATTTATTTATTCATTAAAATACTGTGGTGCACTATATCGTAATTTCAAAAATCTACCAAAAATCAGCTAACTTTTAGATTTCAATTAAGTTTTTGATACATATTCATTTATAAATGAGTTTATTAATAAAATGAGAATTTTGTAAGAAAATTTACAATAAATCTTCCAACTACTCTAATTTTATGAAGTCCCAATAAAATACTGGACACTAAAAATATTCATATGTATATAAAGTCTTCAGTGAAATTAAACCAGTCAAAATTCATAAGATGTAAAAAAAAATAACTTGAATCAAAAAAATAAAAACAAAATTTCATTTGTTTGTAAAGTTTCCTTTAAATAGTATACACTGTAGACTTTTGGGTTTTGAAGGAAAAATATGTTGAAAAATTATTATTTTTTAAATGATTTATTTTCATTTAATTAAAATAAATGCTTTTTTTGCTTCCCAAATGTGATATTTCTTGTTCGTCCTTTAAAGCCGCAATTACAGTTTCTTCCAAAATTTCATTAAGTTTTGGAATCAAACTTGATAGTCCATCTGCATGACCCAAATTTTTTGATGAGATGTACTCCATTTTAAAATGGTATAATCTGCTGTAATCGGTTTGCAGCATGAGTTGGAATGCCCTTCTTTGATCCAAAAATGGTCAGTAACGGCTTATGGTCAGTTTGTAGTGTAAACACTCTACCATGAAGAAAACGATGGAACTTTTTAACTGTGAAAATGATTGCTAAGTTTTCCTTTTCAATCTGACTGTAATTCTTTTCTGTTGGCAAAATAGTCCTTGAAGTGTGTGCAATTGGTTTTGTTGAACCGTCTTCATATTTATGAAGAATCACTGCTCCAATTCCATATTCACTAGCATCAGAAGCAACAACTATTTCTTTTTTCTGGATTATAGTGCCAATGCTAAATCAGTCAGTAAACAGTTTTTAATTTTTTGAAAAGCTTTTTCAGTCTTTGGACCAACAACATTTAACCCCTTTTTCAACAATTCATTTAATGGTGCTCTTAATTCATACATCTTTGGAATGTATATTGTGTAGTATTGCGCCAAACCTAAAAATGATTGCAATTTTGCCACGTTATCTGGAGCAGTTCTTATGGCTTCAGTTCTCCATGGATTTGGTTTTCTGCCATCTTTATCCACAATCTGCCCGAGATACTTAATTTTTTCTATAAAAATCTCACATTTTCCAGGGTTCACTTTGAATCCTAATTCTTATGTGTTTTTTATCCATCCATATTTATCCATATTTTTACTTTTCACCAAGATATCCATGTAAGCAATGGCAAACTCTAACCCTGCAAGCGTTGTATCCGTGATTTGTTGAAAAAGTGACGGTGCAACCTTCAAACCAAAAGGAAGTCAGTTTAATTTAAATAATCCTTTATGTGCATTGACAAATACTTGGAACACTCTTCGTTAACTTTGACTTGCAAGTATGCATCTGACAAATCTATTTTAGAGTATATTTTACCCCCAATTAAGTTTGAGAAAATGTCCTCAGGTGAGGGAGGCAGGTAACTGTGGTCTTTTAGACAGTCGTTTAAACCTGTTGAAAAATCCGCACATACTCTAATTCTATTATTTGTCTTTTTAATATACACAGTAGGCGATGCCCAATCTGAGTGATCCACTCTTGAAATAACACCTAATTTCTCCAATCTTTCTAGTTCTTTGTTAATAGAATCTAATGAAGAAAATGGAACGTTCCTTTTAGGTCTGAAAATTGGTGTAACCTTTTCTTTCATTGCAAATTTAACCTCCGTTTTCAAATACATACCCAATCCTTCAGAGAAAACTCTGGGAAATTCGTCCTTCAAATTGTTGTGGCTTGTTAGGGGCCAGAAAGAAAGACACCATATATGCAAAATAAGAGTGTTATTAGTCAGCAGATGGAAGTGTCCATCCGAACTATCCAGCTTACACTGCATCCCAACTTCCTCCTAGGAAGTCTCGCAGGTTAGTATTTATGAAGGAGGAAGAGTGCATTCTAATGTAGATAGGTCATCATAACACCCACCTCCTAAAATCTTAACTCCATAGGAGTCTGAAGAAAAAAAATTTTTTTTTTCCTTTTTTATATTAAAGTTCTGAGGCTGTATATGTAGCTGTAAAAAAGTTTCACAAAAAATAATTTTTATAGAAAGTTTACCAAATTTGAGTGGTTTTCCTCTTGCTTGACTTGTTTAACTTATAGAGAAAACAAGTGTTTCCTTTTTTACAACTGGCTAGGTATTTAAAACTTGGCTGACTTGTTTTACCAAGTTCAAAGTAGAACAACTTTTATTTGTTTGTGATCTCAATACCATTTAGGATTGACAGCTATTAAATCAGTTGCTTTCCTTTTTCTCTTAGAACGGCACATTTCATTGGGTCCACTAGAGGGGTCAGAATATCAAAAGTGTCATATATGACATCCATAATTGTTTCCTCAGGAAGCCTGATATCAGCCTCATCAGTTAAGTGTTGGTTGAGATTGTCTTTTATGCGTAAATTGTGGACACTTTATAATATATACCATGTTCCCAACTCTTTTTTTGATCGTACCCACCTCCCAAAAAGATTTGTTGTCATTGAAAATTCTGAAAAAAACTTTTCTCCAGGGTTATATCATCTTGGAGGTACAATGCTTGTTCTTCCTGGCTTCGTCTACTTCGGGAGTAATTTATCGTAAACAGATCATATCCGACGTGCAAACATCACCTCAGCTGGAAATTGTGAAGCTGGTGTTTTGTTACTCGGTGTAATTCTGTATACTTGAAGAAATTCTTGAAGGGCTTTTTCAGTTGGTGCTGCCCTAACTTTTTTCAAAACTCTCTTCAAAGTATCCACAAATCTCTCAGCCTGTCTGTTAGACCTTGGATGATATGGAGTGGTAGTAATGTGTTCGATCTGATATGTTTCACAGAAGTCTCTAAATTCTCAAGATGTAAACTGACTTCCATTACTGGACACTAAGGTGTCCACTACTCCAAATCGGGCGAACAGTTCATGTAGATATTTTATAGTAATTTCTGTAGTTGGGTTTTTGCATCTGTGTACTTTGGGCAATTTGAGAAACTGTCGACTACAATGAGGTAGTAATATCTTTCCCGTGAAGTCAATGTGAATTCTAGACGAAGGTAGATCGGTTTTTGGCTAAGGATTGAATTTAATAGGAGGTACCTTCACTGCTAAGGCACAGCCTTTACATGATTTGACAGCATTTTCTATATTTTTGTCCAAGTTTTGCCAATATACATAGCTACGCATCAAACTTTTCATTTTAGTACTCCTTGGATGGCCAATGTGAAAATCTTTCAAAATACGCTTCTGGAGTGTTGACAGAATCATGACGCATTCCCTGTATAGTAACACCTTGTCGCATATAGAGAAAACGTCTGTAGTTCACTGGTCCTTTTCAAAAATTTTCACTTTTGTTCATTTGATAAACTCATCGTGGAGAGCCTCTTGTCTAATTTGTTCAAGCGTCACTGGAAGTTCCCTTACTGTATTACAAAAGGATAGTTTTTAATTCTCCTTCAGATTGAAGGGAGGCAAGCACTATATCTTCCAGTGATTCTTCGTACTTGGGAATTAGTCTTGACAATCTGTCCGCATGGCCAAATTTTTTTGATGACATGTACTCCTTTTTAAAGTTGTAATTTGCAAGATTGTATTCCATCTCTGCAATCTGTTTGCTGTGTGAGCAGGCAGACCTTTCTTTGAGTCAAAAATAGTGAGTAATGGCTTGTCTGTTGGGTGAAATGTCAACCGTAAACATAGTGGTGAAACTTTGTAACTGCAAATATAATCCCAAGCGCCTCTTTTTTCAATCTGCGAGTAATTTTTTTTCCACAGGAAGCAAAGCTCTCAATGTGTGAGCCATCGGTTTTACTGTTCTGTCAGTCATTTTATGAAGAATGCATGCCCCTACGCCATACAAACTAGCGTCGCTGGCAACAATGATTTCCAAGTCCAGGTCGTAATGTGTTAGAAATAAGTCTGACATCAGTGTTTTCTTTCTTATTTTTTCAAATGCCTACTGGCATTCTGCTGTCCAAACCCAGGGCTTCTCTTTCTTTAATAGTTCATTAAGTGGGGAATACAAATTATGCATATTTGGTATGAATGCCTAGTAATAATTTGCTAGTCCAAGGAAGTTCTGCAATGAAACAATGTTATTGGGGGCCAGCATGTCTTTAATTGCAGCAGCCCATTCAGGATTTGGTCTCCTGCCATCCTTGTCAATTACGTGTCCTAGGTATTTTTTCCATGAAAATTCACATTTAAGTTTGAAACCGTAATCTTGAATCTTAGCAAAGACTTTGTGGACATGATCCTTATGTTTGATTACACTTTGGCTTTTCATCAGAATGTCATCTAAATAAGTGACTGAGAAGTTATAGCCGCTCAGTATGACTTGCTGGAAAATTGCTGGCACAACCTTGACCCCGAACGGTAAACGTTCAAATTTATATAATCTGCGATGCATAATTATACACAATAGCTTCGAACTCACCTCCTCAACCGGAATTTGCAAATAAGCGTCGCTAAGGTCAATTTTCAAGAAAAATTTCCCCCATTTAGCTTTGCAAAAATGTCTTCTGGGCAAGGAAGAGGATAATGAGAGTCCTTCAAGAACAGCATTTAATCCTGTCGAAAAATCAGTGCAAACGCATATGTCATTCGACTTCTTTTTTACATAGACTGCTGGTGTGGCCCATTCGCTGTACTCTACCTTTGATAGAACTCCAGTTTTTACTAATCTGTTAAGTTCTTCGTTAATTTGTTCCAATGAGGTAAAAGGCACATTTCGCTTCTTTTTGAACACTGGCTGGACGTCATCTTGTAATTCAACTTTTGCCATCATCTTGGTACACCTACCTAAACCACCAGAAAAAATTCCTGTATAGGCTTCCTTCAGTTCTTTTTTCAGTTTTTCATCTTCGGCATTCCAATTTTTTGGCAGTATGAATTTACAGGTAAGTCCCAAAGCTGGAATTGTATCATCCAATCAGTGCCAAATAGGTTGTTAGTATTTTTCAGGATGAACAATTTTAATTTAAGAGTCTTCCCGTTGAACGTTGTATTAGCAATCAATTCTCCCTCGTTTTTCCCCTGTTACTGATCTTGCAATCTTGGTGGATTTTGTCATGGTTGGCTTACCCAATCTTTTCTATGTTTGCAAGTTTATTATTGTCAAATCAGAACCCGAGTCTAGTTGAAATTCCACACTTTTGTTTAACATTTTTACGTGCACAAATTTCCTGATATTAGCACCGTCTAGTTCATCTGACCTTGTATTTTTTATGCAGCTATTGGTTTATTTTTAGATCAGCAATGCAAAATTGTGTGTTCAATCTTTTGTACCAGTGTAGGGCCCCACATCCATAACATGGGTTAGGGAGCAAATTATTTTGCTTTTACTTTGTTTCATCAGTTTTAGGAGACTTTGCTTGTTTCTGTTTGTAGCATACTTTTTTGACATGAGCAATACCTGATTTGTCAATAATTTTTCAAATCCTGCTTTAAACTGACGTACCTCTGACATTCTTCAGTGATCTGCTGTAGAGTTATATTAATAAAATTCTCCAATTTGTTTAGGATTCTTCGCCTAATTTCTGCATCTTTTGCTGAAACTAGTCCTTGCATGAATATCAAACATTTGAAGTTATTCGCACTTAGCTCCACCACTCTAAAATCATCGCAATGCTTGTTTACTACTGACACAAAAGTGGTGTAATCTTCCCATTTTTTCCTAGTTAGATTAAGACATTTCCATCTCTTATGGAAAAGAGATGTCTTTGGACATGAGAATTCCACTGTTTCAGTGAATGTCAACTTGCTAGTCTTCCGGAGCAGAATGTACTTTACACATTTTGTGTGCTCAGTTGTGCCAAGTTTCCTCAGAAGATGTACTCTAATTTGCACAATCTGTAGTATATAAGTCCTCATATCTCCTAAAATATCAAGTGAATGTTATGTCTTCCTCAGGAGTGTATGAAAAATTCTCTATCGCACTCCAAATGTTCCCCTTCATAAGTTAGGAAAGGGGACCAAATTATTTTTTGCTAGACTTTACCATTCCAATTTTAAGGGAGGTTGTATAATTTTACTATTTTGCCTCTTAATTAAGGCCGCACATTGTCACCGAATCTCAATGTTTTTTAAAAATTAAAGAAAAATACTTCCATTCTTTCAATATTTCTGAAATTTGGTATGTAGGGCCAATAAGAAGTGTAGAATCCAAATATTTAACTATTTCAAGCCTACACTTGATAGAAAATTTTATTTTACTCACCCAAATACATGACCCCTAAACCAACAACTTTTCACGTATGTAGCTTACAGTCAGTCTCTTGAAAATATGTCCTCTTCAATTTTCATAATATTTTTTGCTTAACATCTACAATCCCTGCTCAAGTTCACCAAAACATTTTGTGAGGGTTTTAAGTCTATTTTAGAAGATATGACCCTGCCAAGTTTAGACTTTTTTTTCCTACGTATGTGCAGGATTTCTGAGAAAGATTATAATTAAAGACAATCATCTTAATGCTCCATGACCTCTAAAATGTTGATATTGTGCTAAGTAACTTCTTTATTCAATAAGATTGTTTTTAATTTAAAAAAAAAAAAATAATAATTTAAAGATATTTTGCAGATATTACTTTTTGAACAGATAGATTGTCCTTAAAAAGCAGTAAACACTGCCTCATGTATGATAATCAACAGTGCATAGAAAATTTGTAAATGGCATTCTTTCTGTGTTTCTTAATTTTATTTTGATAAATTATTTTCATGAAACAAAAAAAACATTTGATTTTTTTCATTTTCAAAAAAGTCATGAGATAAATGTGAATCTTTAAAACATAATATTTGTAGTTGGCACTTAACATATTTATCAGGTCATCCCATAAGTTCTGTCCGAATTTTGAATAAAGAAAACAAGTGACCAAATTTAATTACAGATTCAATCAACAATGTATTTTCCCTGATTATTTATGACTTCCTTCCATCTATGAACAAGCTTACTAATTCCATTACTGTAAAATTCTTTTGGCTTTGATTCGAAGAACTCACAAATATAAGTTTTAACCTCTTCCTGTGTTACAAAAGCTGTTTCTTCCAAATGATTCTGTAAGCTACGAAACAAATGGTAGTCTGAAGGAGCAAGATCGGGAGAATAAGGTGGATGAGGAATTTTCTCCCAACTAAGTTTTTCAATCTTTTGTGATGTGATTCTTGCTTTGTGTGGTCGTGCATTGTCCTGATGAAACACCACCTCTTTTCGATTCACTAGAGCAGGTCTTTTTTTTCCTCAAAGCTTGGTTCAAACGCTTTAATTGCTGACAGTATATTTGAGCATGAATTGTTGGATTAGGTGGTAAGAATTCAAAGTGGATTATTCCTTGGCGATCCCACCAGATTGAAAGAAGAACCTTTTGCCCATGAAGTTCCCTTCTCGACTGTGGCTGGGGTCCTTCCCCTTTACCAAGCAACTGTCTATGATGCTTAACATTTCGATAAAAGATCCATTTTTCATCGCCAGTCACAAGTCTATCCAAAAAAGATGAAACAAGTTGGCAAGAATGGAGAGAAGAGAAAATGTCAACTCGGCATTTGAGGTTCTTTTCAGACAATTCATGAGGCACCCATTTTCCAAGTTTAGGAACTTTTCCAAGTTGTTGAAGATGAACAGTTGTATGGTTTGAACTGAGAACCACTGCCAATTCCTCAACTGATTTTCTTCAAGGGCTGCTTTAAGAAGCAAACTCAACTGGACGTCCGGTTCGATCTTCATCTTAAAGGGTGAAATCTCCACCTCTGAATTTTGCAAACCATCTTCTGCAAGTTCTTTCATTCACACATTCCTCTCCATACACTGAGTGAATGTCTCTAGCCGCTTCGGCTGCTGAGTTTCCTTTCTTGAACTCATAAAGCATTATGTTCCTCAAATGATTCTTGGGTACTTCCATGTTAGCAGGGTTTTAATCAAACTGTAGTGATACTGTTAAATTAATGTGCCTAATTTGCAAGAGAAATCCTATATAACTCGTCACTGAGAATAACATGGGATGAAGATAAGCTTAGAGACTGACTAGTGCTAAACTTTGACTTCACATCAACGTGTGACGGTTACACACCTGGCCCAGTGTCGGATCCTTTGTTACGGGCGCCAACGGTGTCGCTCCTCCTGGTCGCTCCTCCTGGGTCCAAACGCGTGCCCGCTCCAACCCTTTGGTCAGATGATCACCAGCCTCGCCTTTCCCGACTCGCTTCAATACCTGGTCACTAAAGCAACTATACCGATCTCCGTCTGTCTACCCACGCTGTGTTTAGATCTTAGACAGACGGGACCAGCAGGGATCGGGGCCGATACAAGTTGAGTCCGGCCGGGGTGGCAAAACACAAATAAAATAAAACTCACGACACCAAACAAAATTGCTGATAAAAAGGGTAACAACCTTTTATATCTTAAAGTCCGTTACATAAAAACAAAAGTGTTCTCATTTCCCGACCGCTCTGTGGACTATGGCACCAAGCTTCTATCACACAATAGAAA
>CAHIKZ030003299.1:107500-111245 GCA_903632075.3 Acanthosepion pharaonis | reverse complement strand
CAGGTTTCAAGTCCACTTAACTTTTATCGGGCCCTTCGGTACTAATTGAGGTGGGGTTCTTCCCTAATTTTTTATTTGATAGTGTTTAATGTCAACATTTTGATTTTTTCATTACTTTCAAGTTATATTTTCATTTTAGTTGTTGCCATTATTGAAAGTCCTCAAGTGATATAGTTCTATTATTTGCACAGTTCTTTCTTTGTGATTCTGTAGCCCCAGTTCACAATGTAGAGTTTGATCTTCAAAGTTATCAGATAATCAAATTTATTTATTTTTTAAAGACCATATGAAACTAAATAGTTTCTATATGCCACCTTGATTTTAAATAATTTTGTAAAAAAAAAAAAAAAAATGCCATGGATGACATCCATATGAAAGTCTGTCCTTTCTAGAAATATTTCCCTATATATTAAATTAGGTTTTTTTTCCTTGTCCTGTTTACTTTATTTAACATTAAATAATTGGCAAACAAGGGTTAGAAATTTTGTTGGAAATTGAAACAATGTATATTTGATCTCATTAACAATTTTGTGAAATAATACTGAACTTCAAAGTCAATGGCCTCTAATCCTTATTCTTAAAAAATTCATTGACTTTAGTAATTCCTTTGACTGGTTGTTGATATTCTAGTTAATTGGTGAGTTTAACAATTGTTTAATTTTTAAAATTTGATAATTTTTCTTTTATAATTCTTTTTGAAAATTTTAAAAAAATAATTATTTTAAATTCCCTTCTCCATGTTGTTCAACAGTTGTTGGCATAGAAAAATACTTTTTCAACAATAACAAAAATTTGGAATATTTTTAGATTAATACTAAGATTCTCCAGTAAATAATTTTGACAAAAGGGCATCCCCTTAAATGACACTTCCTGTTATATTCTCCCTCAGTGTCAAGTGCCTCATCCTCATCTGTCTCTGCTGCAAATCTAAAAATACTAAAAGATTGGTTAAAGGTCTCATTGTTTTAAAGAAAAGTTCATTTTAGATGTAAAAAATCCAAGAACATTTTTTTCTAAAATTGGTTTCTGTTCTCATTTTATTCTCACCATATGGAACGCTTATTTTGGTTTCTTTTTCATTTTCCTTGTCTCTTTTAAAATTTAAATCAGTTTATATTTCTATTTTCTGTCTTCCTGAATCTTTTTTTCTTTTCACTATTGTTTTTTTCTTTCTCTCTTTTTTTCTTTATTCAATCATTGTTTATAATATGCATTATTGCTGAGATGCTTGTGATGAAATGATTAAAATTAAATAAATGACAAAACTAATTTTAAAAGACTTTATAACTAATTGATTTCTAAATGTGTTTTAATACATAATTTAGTTGGTGATTTTGAATAAATATTAAATTTAAATGCAGCATTAATTGCTATTTTCTGTCTTCCTGAATCTTTTATTATCCTTCACTAAAGTTTTCTCATTCTCTTTCACTCTCAGTAATCCCTTGCACCTTAATGGCATTATTGCTCTGCTTGTGATGAAATGGTTAAAAGTAAATAAATGACAAAACTAATTTTCTTAGACTGCCTAACTAGATTGATTTCTGAATGTGTTTTAATACATAATTTAGTTGGTGATTTTGAATAAATATTAAATAGTTCTGATTTTCTTTGATTCCCTAAAGTATCCTGTATTTTGAAACTCTCTTGAATTCTCTTTTGAATATTTAAAGTTAGTTTTACATGATATTTCTAAGACATTTTATGTAACAATTGCTTAACCCCTAAATGAAGAAAACTACTTGAATTTTTTATTATGAAAAACAATTTTAAGGAAAATAAACGGACAAAATGGAAAAGTTTTTGTGACTTGTTTTGTCCTCTCTGACTTCATCATACTATAGTGATATTTATGTTGGATGCAACTACACGTGCACAGACAAAAGGGTATCCTAAGATTTTTAAATTCATATTAATTTGTTTTTTCCTTTGTTTTGCAATTTTAAAGTAATTTAATTTTGATTTTAATTAAAAAGTTAAATCCATGTCAAAGTTTAATTTTTTAGATATCATTTTCATTTTTTTTTCTGAATTATTACTGTTATTTTTAATCTTTTTTTTTATTCATTTAATCTCTAGATTTATTTTGGTTTTAAAAAATGACTTATGCAGATTGAATTTTTAATTTTTTAAAAAAGGACAATAATTTTTTATTTTTTAAAACAAAATATAACAATTTGAATAATATTTAGGAAAATAATAAAATATTTCAATCACAGTTGACAGAAACATTTGCTATTTAACTAAAAGACATTAGTAAAAATTTTGTAAAATAAGAAAGTGCTTTGGTGGTAGATATCCTGTTGGCAAATCCCTTGAAGATAGAATGGCTTTATTGAAAAAACTATATTGGATGAATTATAATAACTAATAACTGAAAATATTTGAAAAAATACTATAAATTTCTCACATGACCAAGAAGAGGCTTAAAAGAAATTCTGATATTTTAACATTTTGGGAAGTAGTTCAGGCCAAGAACTTTTCAACACCTCTTGTAATATATAAGATTATATATAGTGGGTATTTGAACAGTAATTATACAAATTTAGTTAAAGAGCAATGGAAGTTCTTTGTCAGGAATATAAAAAAATACTTCAGATCATTTTCCTGCTTTGCAGTAAAAGATTAAATCTGACAATTTATATTCCCAGAAATCAGGAAAATATAATATAATATATAATATTTATATCTCTCTATATTATAAATATAAATTGATTTAAAATATGGTTTTTCCTAATTACAATTCTAACCATGTTTCAAAAATGGAAGGTCCAAATTTAATTTTGTAATTAAATTAAAGACATTCATTAGTTCCATTTCATCCTCAAGCGAATTTTGGAGTAACTTAAAATTACTGGGTTTTAAAGTCAGCAAAAATCATAATTTACGTTTCCAAGGAAACAGAGAAATTCATTTCAACCAGACGAGGGGTGTTTGCATGTTCATTATATCTGTATTTTGATGTATCAGTTTTGGTAGGGGTTAGGGATGTATTCTTCAATGAAATCTGACATCCGTTAATGCATGTCGTCTGGATTTTTTTTTAAAAATTTATTGTTAACGGCAAAGATTCTTATGGCATTTTTTCTATTTGTATATTTAAAAATTTATGGGGGGTATTTAGGTTAGAATACGTTTTATTTAACTACAATCTGAAAAATATTTTCACTTTTAATTTTTAATATACTATATTTTTTTTAAGAGTAAGTAAATGTATTGAATCCCTACAGTATGTAGAGTTATTTTCACACCAACTATAAGTATGTATATTATTAGGTAACAATTTTTAAAATATATAATATAATAATTTTTAAAAACCATATTTTAAATCAGTTAATTTATAATATTAATTGCAAAAAAATTTACATTGAGCACTATTTTGTAAAATAAAAAATATTTTTGATTTATTGCATGACTAAGAAATAGATTAAATATTTATAATGTTCTTATATATAAATATATATATATATATATATATATATATAGGAATTTATTGGTTTTAACAAACTTGAGTCTTTAGCAATTACTAGCAGTAGAGCCTGGTGTTGCCCGGGGATGTAACAGTAAGAGATAGATCAAGTATCGACCATCATAAAGACTGAAAAATAAAATTGACAAGGATTATTGTTTAAGGTTGACTGACACGCATGTCTTAATTAGTTTTTTTTTTTTTTTTTTTTTTTATGAATTGGACAAACTGAAACAAAAACATTGTTTTCAATCATTATGAGTCTATCGATTGAAT